>CM042403.1:12458262-12623262 GCA_023634145.1 Thymallus thymallus | reverse complement strand
TCCTCTCCTCTCCTGACTGAGTCATCACTTTGGCCCCGCTCCAGCATGAATGAGCCCACTTTGGCCCGACCCAGTAGGGATGACCCTGGCTTGGCATCAGTCCAGTCATGATGGTGAGAGCTCTGCATCTCTGAGGTCAGTTAAAGGTTGCTGTTCAATATTCACATTTCCCTTTGCCTCAGGCAGGTCATGGGTTTGGTTTCCTGAGTGTGTTTGTGTGTGTGTCTGTGTCTGTGTGTGAGAAAGAGATAGAATAAGAGAGAGAGAAAAGAAGAAGAGAGAGAAAGAAAATGAGTTATAAAGAAAATCAGTCAACTGAAATACATAGATTAGGCCCTAATCTATGTATTTCACATGACTAGGAAGGGGCACAGCCATGTGCGGGCCTGGGAGGGCATCGAGTTTTACATGGAACCAAAATAGTTCTGCCTGGAACCAAAAAGGGTTCTTCAAAGGGTTATCTTATGGGGACAGCTGAAGAACCCTTTTTTTCTAAGGGTGCAAAATTACCTTACTGAAGTGCTCAATGACTTTCAACTTGGCACCGTCATAGGATGCGACCTTTCCAACAAGTCAGTTCGCCAAATTTCTGTGCTGCTAGAGCTGCCCTGGCCAACTGTAGGTGCTGTTTTGTGAAGTGGAAACGTCTAGAGCAACAACGGCTCAGCTGCGAAGTGGTCGGCCACACAAGCTCACAGAAAGTGCTGAAGTGCGTGGCATGTAAAAATTGTCTGTCCTCAGTTGCAACACTCACTACTGAGTTCCAAACTGCCTCTAGAAGCAACTTCAGCACAATAACTCTTAGACGGGAGCTTCATGAAATGGGTTTCCATGGCCAAGCAGCCGCACACAAGCCAAAGATCATCATGCGCAATGCCAAGGGTCGGCTGGAGTGGTGTAAAGTTCGCCGCCAGTGGACTCTGGAGCATTGGAAACGCGTTCTCTGGAGTGATGAATCACGCTTCACCATCTGGCAGTCTGACGGACAAATCTGGGTTCGGCGGATGCCAGAAGAACACTACCTGCCCCAATCCATAGTGCCAACTGTAACGTTTGGTGGAGGAGGAATAATGGTCTGGGCTGTTTTTCATACTTCGGGTTAGGCCCCTTATTTCCAGTGAAAGGAAATCTTAACTCTACAGCATACAATGACATTCTAGACGATTCTGTGCTTCCAACTTTGTGGCAACAGTTTGGGGAAGGACCTTTCCTGTTTCATCATGACAATGTCCTCGTACACAAAGCGAGAAATGGTTTGTCGAGATCGGTGTGGAAGAACTTGACTGGCTTGCACAGAGCTCTGACCTCAACCCTATCGAACACCTTTGGGATGAATTGGAAGGGCGACTGCGAGCCAGGGCTAATCGCAAAACATCATTGCCCGACCTCACTAATGCTCTTGTGGCTGAATGGAAGTCTCCGGCAACAATGTTCCAACATGTAGTGGAAAGCCTTCCCAGAAGAGTGGAGTCTGTTACAGCAGCAAAGGGGGGACCAACTCCATATTAATGCTGATTCCATGATTTTGGAATGAGATGTTCGACAAGCAGTACTTTTGATCAGGTAGTGTATCTCTATTTTCAATGCTCCAGGCTTTTGACCTCTACTCATCAGTCACCACAGAATAGCACCTGCAACAGAACCATATTCTCTAACATCCTCTAACATTTACTTGTGTACAGTAGTACATTTACTACTGTTTAACTCCTGAGCCATGCTCAGTTGAAGGTCAAAGTAGCATGGAAGGATGGCTTGCTCCACCACAGACCTCGGCTATCCCAAGATGCCCTGGGGCCTCAGGTCACGCATGCTAAACCCCTGAGAAACTAGGCTGGAATGTTAATTGACCCAGAATCACAGCACACACACACACACACACACACACACACACACACACAGATAAGACCAAAGGTTACCATTTAACCCTGTTTGGTGAACTGAATGAATGAACAACCCTCTTATGGGATAGTTTGTTCTCCTGTGTTCCATTTCCACATAAACATTCTAATGACTTAAATTTTTTTTTTTTTTACTTTATTTAACTAGGCAAGTCAGTTAAGAACAAATTCTTATTTACGTTGACGGCCCCGGTGTTCCCAGCCCATTCCAGCCTGTTCTCCGTATGGACTCCCAGGAACTTGTATGACCCAACCATTTCCACATCCATCCCCTGTATAGGGACTGCAGACAGTTGGGCCTTGGTTCTCCTGAAGTCCACCACCATCTCCTTTGTTTTGCTGATGTTGAGCTGAAGGTGGAAACCGCTGATAGTTACGTTCTCTATGGGGATGTTGTCATTTAGCCATGTTTCAGTAAAGCACAATAGGCTAGCTTCCCAGTAGTCTCTTTGTCCATGGACAAGACCCTCAAGCTCATCCATCTTGTATTGCAGCGATCTCACGTTGCCCATAATGATAAACGGTATAGCCGGCTTGTATTTCCTAAGCTTTGCTTTACACTTCAATCCCGCCCTGCGTCCACGCCGTCGCCTTTTCAACTTGTCCGGAATAACTAACTTTTCCCTGGGATGCAGCAGCGGGTAAATCCAGGACCTGGGCTCGGTTGTAAATAATTGAGGACTCGCGTGAATGTTCGGCCCTGAGAAAAATAAAAAGGACTGCTAAAACCTTTGTAAAACAGTAGCACTCCATAATCCTGAACTATTATAGTTCATCTGTTGAAAAAAAAAACTCACGAAAAGCTGACGAAAAACATACTAAAACAACAATTAACGCACAAACAATGGGAGCTGCTTAACAGGCAACCACACAGGGCGGCGCCTATCTCGTATATCTCTGTACAAAAAGGGCCAGAGCCGACTCTACTTTCTGAGGAGGCTCAGGTCCTTCAACGTGTGCAGTAAACTACTGCATACCTTCTACTAATCTATCTATCTATCTATCTATCTATCTATCTATCTATCTATCTATCTATCTATCTATCTATCTATCTATCTATCTATCTATCTATCTATCTATCTATCTATCTATCTATCTATCTATCTATCTATCTATCTATCTATCTATCTATCTATCTATCTATCTATCTATCTATCTATCTATCTATCTATCTATCTATCTATCTATCTATCTATCTATCTATCTATCTATCTATCTATCTATCTATCTATCTATCTATCTATCTATCTATCCCGGCCAAACCCTCCCCTAACCCGGACAACTCTGGGCCAATTGTACGCCGCCCTATGGGACTCCCGATCACGGCCGGTTGTGATACAGCCTGGGATCGAACCAGGGTCTATAGTGACACCTCTAGCACTGAGATGCAATGCCTTAAACAGCTGCGCCACTCTCCATTGACTCTCCATTGTGATGCAGGAGAGTGTCTTTAATAATAACGTGTTTATTCCTGGATGTTTTCACTATAATAAGCTTTTCACTATTTCAAACTGCTTTTCTGTCCACCACAGCTCAGTGAAGCGGAACAACTAATATCTCAGGAAAATAAAATGTCTGGGAAACACAGTAACTACAGCAGTAGTGTGTGTGTGTGTGTGTGTGTGTGCGTGTACGTGCGTGTGTAAGATGGTAAAACTTTACTCTTCTCCTCCTCCCTCAGGTCTGTTCCTTGGCCTTCTGAGAAAAAGGATGAGTAAAGTTTTGTTTACTCATTACCATTAACATTAGAACTCACACTTCCGCTGATGGTGAATAATCGGACACGGTGAACTGAACTGGCGCTGACTCATACTATTCAAATCCCCAAACTTTAGAAACTTCCTAGAAATAACTAACTCTAGTCCCAGAATGTAAAACAGAAACCAAAAGAACAAATTCTGGTCCCAGAATGTATGATACAACCCAATGCTGAACTGCGTAGAACACAGAAAGGGGGAGGGGCTATGTTGTCTGAGAGAGACAGAACAGTCATCCTGTTCTGTCTTAATCATCGCAACCACAACATTCCATCTCGAAAGCACAGACAGACAGACAGACAGACAGACAGACAGGCAGGCAGGCAGGCAGGCAGGCAGGCAGGCAGGCAGGCAGACAGACAGACAGACAGACAGACAGACAGACAGACAGACAGACAGACAGACAGACAGACATACAGACAGACACAGGGAGAGTCCTGCTACTGAACTGCAACCCATCTTCACTCCTCCTCTTCCACTCAAATGTGACCGACTGGGTTTCGAAAGCTACTGCAGTATCGCTTGAACCCTCTTCTATCCTAATCGCATGACCCCCCCCCCCCCCCCCCCCCCCCACCCCCCCCCCACCCCCACCAGTCCCCCCTCTGGAGTAACCACTGCTACATGTTTAGGAAACAGGGCCTGGGGCCTCAATGGGAAAATCAGTCAACTGAAATACATAGATTAGGCCCTAATCTATGTATTTCACATGACTAGGAAGGGGCACAGCCATGTGCGGGCCTGGGAGGGCATCGAGTTTTACATGGAACCAAAATAGTTCTGCCTGGAACCAAAAAGGGTTCTTCAAAGGGTTATCTTATGGGGACAGCTGAAGAACCCTTTTTTTCTAAGGGTGCAAAATTACCTTACTGAAGTGCTCAATGACTTTCAACTTGGCACCGTCATAGGATGCGACCTTTCCAACAAGTCAGTTCGCCAAATTTCTGTGCTGCTAGAGCTGCCCTGGCCAACTGTAGGTGCTGTTTTGTGAAGTGGAAACGTCTAGAGCAACAACGGCTCAGCTGCGAAGTGGTCGGCCACACAAGCTCACAGAAAGTGCTGAAGTGCGTGGCATGTAAAAATTGTCTGTCCTCAGTTGCAACACTCACTACTGAGTTCCAAACTGCCTCTAGAAGCAACTTCAGCACAATAACTCTTAGACGGGAGCTTCATGAAATGGGTTTCCATGGCCAAGCAGCCGCACACAAGCCAAAGATCATCATGCGCAATGCCAAGGGTCGGCTGGAGTGGTGTAAAGTTCGCCGCCAGTGGACTCTGGAGCATTGGAAACGCGTTCTCTGGAGTGATGAATCACGCTTCACCATCTGGCAGTCTGACGGACAAATCTGGGTTCGGCGGATGCCAGAAGAACACTACCTGCCCCAATCCATAGTGCCAACTGTAACGTTTGGTGGAGGAGGAATAATGGTCTGGGCTGTTTTTCATACTTCGGGTTAGGCCCCTTATTTCCAGTGAAAGGAAATCTTAACTCTACAGCATACAATGACATTCTAGACGATTCTGTGCTTCCAACTTTGTGGCAACAGTTTGGGGAAGGACCTTTCCTGTTTCATCATGACAATGTCCTCGTACACAAAGCGAGAAATGGTTTGTCGAGATCGGTGTGGAAGAACTTGACTGGCTTGCACAGAGCTCTGACCTCAACCCTATCGAACACCTTTGGGATGAATTGGAAGGGCGACTGCGAGCCAGGGCTAATCGCAAAACATCATTGCCCGACCTCACTAATGCTCTTGTGGCTGAATGGAAGTCTCCGGCAACAATGTTCCAACATGTAGTGGAAAGCCTTCCCAGAAGAGTGGAGTCTGTTACAGCAGCAAAGGGGGGACCAACTCCATATTAATGCTGATTCCATGATTTTGGAATGAGATGTTCGACAAGCAGTACTTTTGATCAGGTAGTGTATCTCTATTTTCAATGCTCCAGGCTTTTGACCTCTACTCATCAGTCACCACAGAATAGCACCTGCAACAGAACCATATTCTCTAACATCCTCTAACATTTACTTGTGTACAGTAGTACATTTACTACTGTTTAACTCCTGAGCCATGCTCAGTTGAAGGTCAAAGTAGCATGGAAGGATGGCTTGCTCCACCACAGACCTCGGCTATCCCAAGATGCCCTGGGGCCTCAGGTCACGCATGCTAAACCCCTGAGAAACTAGGCTGGAATGTTAATTGACCCAGAATCACAGCACACACACACACACACACACACACACACACACACACACACACACACACACACACACACACACACACACACACACACACACACACACACACACACACACACACACACACACACACACACACACACACACACACAGATAAGACCAAAGGTTACCATTTAACCCTGTTTGGTGAACTGAATGAATGAACAACCCTCTTATGGGATAGTTTGTTCTCCTGTGTTCCATTTCCACATAAACATTCTAATGACTTAATTTTTTTTTTTTTTTACTTTATTTAACTAGGCAAGTCAGTTAAGAACAAATTCTTATTTACGTTGACGGCCCCGGTGTTCCCAGCCCATTCCAGCCTGTTCTCCGTATGGACTCCCAGGAACTTGTATGACCCAACCATTTCCACATCCATCCCCTGTATAGGGACTGCAGACAGTTGGGCCTTGGTTCTCCTGAAGTCCACCACCATCTCCTTTGTTTTGCTGATGTTGAGCTGAAGGTGGAAACCGCTGATAGTTACGTTCTCTATGGGGATGTTGTCATTTAGCCATGTTTCAGTAAAGCACAATAGGCTAGCTTCCCAGTAGTCTCTTTGTCCATGGACAAGACCCTCAAGCTCATCCATCTTGTATTGCAGCGATCTCACGTTGCCCATAATGATAAACGGTATAGCCGGCTTGTATTTCCTAAGCTTTGCTTTACACTTCAATCCCGCCCTGCGTCCACGCCGTCGCCTTTTCAACTTGTCCGGAATAACTAACTTTTCCCTGGGATGCAGCAGCGGGTAAATCCAGGACCTGGGCTCGGTTGTAAATAATTGAGGACTCGCGTGAATGTTCGGCCCTGAGAAAAATAAATAGGACTGCTAAAACCTTTGTAAAACAGTAGCACTCCATAATCCTGAACTATTATAGTTCATCTGTTGAAAAAAAAAACTCACGAAAAGCTGACGAAAAACATACTAAAACAACAATTAACGCACAAACAATGGGAGCTGCTTAACAGGCAACCACACAGGGCGGCGCCTATCTCGTATATCTCTGTACAAAAAGGGCCAGAGCCGACTCTACTTTCTGAGGAGGCTCAGGTCCTTCAACGTGTGCAGTAAACTACTGCATACCTTCTACTAATCTATCTATCTATCTATCTATCTATCTATCTATCTATCTATCTATCTATCTATCTATCTATCTATCTATCTATCTATCTATCTATCTATCTATCTATCTATCTATCTATCTATCTATCTATCTATCTATCTATCTATCTATCTATCTATCTATCTATCTATCTATCTATCTATCTATCTATCTATCTATCTATCTATCTATCTATCTATCTATCTATCTATCTATCTATCTATCTATCTATCTATCCCGGCCAAACCCTCCCCTAACCCGGACAACTCTGGGCCAATTGTACGCCGCCCTATGGGACTCCCGATCACGGCCGGTTGTGATACAGCCTGGGATCGAACCAGGGTCTATAGTGACACCTCTAGCACTGAGATGCAATGCCTTAAACAGCTGCGCCACTCTCCATTGACTCTCCATTGTGATGCAGGAGAGTGTCTTTAATAATAACGTGTTTATTCCTGGATGTTTTCACTATAATAAGCTTTTCACTATTTCAAACTGCTTTTCTGTCCACCACAGCTCAGTGAAGCGGAACAACTAATACCTCAGGAAAATAAAATGTCTGGGAAACACAGTAACTACAGCAGTAGTGTGTGTGTGTGTGTGTGTGTGTGTGTGTGTGCGTGTACGTGCGTGTGTAAGATGGTAAAACTTTACTCTTCTCCTCCTCCCTCAGGTCTGTTCCTTGGCCTTCTGAGAAAAAGGATGAGTAAAGTTTTGTTTACTCATTACCATTAACATTAGAACTCACACTTCCGCTGATGGTGAATAATCGGACACGGTGAACTGAACTGGCGCTGACTCATACTATTCAAATCCCCAAACTTTAGAAACTTCCTAGAAATAACTAACTCTAGTCCCAGAATGTAAAACAGAAACCAAAAGAACAAATTCTGGTCCCAGAATGTATGATACAACCCAATGCTGAACTGCGTAGAACACAGAAAGGGGGAGGGGCTATGTTGTCTGAGAGAGACAGAACAGTCATCTTGTTCTGTCTTAATCATCGCAACCACAACATTCCATCTCGAAAGCACAGACAGACAGACAGACAGACAGACAGACAGGCAGGCAGGCAGGCAGGCAGGCAGGCAGGCAGGCAGGCAGGCAGGCAGGCAGACAGACAGACAGACAGACAGACAGACAGACAGACAGACAGACAGACAGACAGACAGACAGACAGACAGACAGACAGACAGACAGACAGACAGACACAGGGAGAGTCCTGCTACTGAACTGCAACCCATCTTCACTCCTCCTCTTCCACTCAAATGTGACCGACTGGGTTTCGAAAGCTACTGCAGTATCGCTTGAACCCTCTTCTATCCTAATCGCTTGACCCCCCCCCCACCCCCCCCCCCCCCCCCCCCCCCACCCCCACCAGTCCCCCCTCTGGAGTAACCACTGCTACATGTTTAGGAAACAGGGCCTGGGGCCTCAATGGGGATGTCAGCTCCTAGTAGAGAAATTCATAAAACTGTTTGGGATGTGTAGGGTGTGAGGAAGGAGGTAAAGGATCTGTTGTGATCTGTCCTCTCCTCCACCTGGAGTGACAGGCAAGACAGGAATGCCTTCTATCTTCTCTGATTCTACTATTTATTGGTGGAGGCCAGAGGTAACGTTCCCTTCCCATGACCCCTCACCCTTGCACAGACGCACTCCCTCACCCAGCCGTATCCGCTCCACGCGACACCCGCTGAGAAACACTGTCATCTGCTCGTTAGTCCCCCGCTGGGTGATCCGCTGGGTGTTCATACCTCCCTGCTTATCTCCAACACAGGGGGGTCAGAGATGGAGGATTTCTGGAGGTTACCATGTACCAAGACCTCCCTCTTTAGAAGCAGCCTACGTAGTGAAGCTAAATAGATACCAGCCTTACCCCACCAGTTACCCCAGTCAAAGAAAAGGGAGATAAGTATAGGGGGTTCCATTTAGAGCCTGGACCCCCTTCAGTGTGGTTGTACTCAGAGAGAGAAGGGGTTCAAAAGGGAGGGGGTGGGAGAGAGGTTGTGAATACTGTGTTATTAAAGGGAGGGAGTTGGAGAGGTTGTGACTACTGTGGTATTAAAGGGAGGGTGTTAGAGAGGTTGTGAATACTGTGATATAAAAGGGAGTGGGTGTGGTTGTGAATAATGTTATATTAAAGGGAGGGGTGTGAGGGAGGTTGTGATATAAAAGGGCCTCATTCTTACTCACACATAATGCTTAATGCTAATTAACAGTGTCCTCTGGTTAGAATGTGATATGGACAGGCATTGTCGTTCAGAAACGTCTGGGTAGAGGTGAACGCAGTACAATATAGTGGTTTAGGCTTGTAGCAGTTGAATAACTAATCACTGAAGATTTGCTGTTGTGTTTCCTTTGCCCGAAGAAAGACCTACTTGCATTTTAGACAAAGAAAGCACTTGGGGAATTTTCCAGTGTATGGTTTTTGAAAATACCTGTGGACTGAAATGAACCTGTCCAGTGCTCAGGTAGTGTAGTTCTGTTCAGCTCTGTAGGTGTTGAATAATACATTAACTTTGCTGTGTGTCTTTGAGCCCTGATAGGAGCAGAGAGGGAGTAGTGAGCAGAGCATTAATATTTGAATAGCTCTCTCTCTCTCTCATTCTCTTTCTTTCTCCGTGGGTCTGAAAGATGACCCCTGACGTGTGTGTGTCAGCATCGTTAATAGGAATAATGAGAGAGACAGAGAGAGAGAGAGAGAGGGAAGAGAGTGAGAGAGAAAAACAGAGAGAGAGAAACTGAGAGAGAGGTAGAGATAGATGTGGTTGGGAGAGAGAGAACGAGAGATGGAGAGAGGGTAGGAGGGAAAGAGAGAGAGAGAGAGAGAGGGGGAGGGAGGGATGGAGGGAGGGATAGAGAGGGAGAAAGAGAGAGCGACAGAGAGAGAGATTGATGAATGGTCTGTTGGCGACTGATCTAGGTCAGGTCTGGACAGACCAGTACAAATCTAGAAGACAATGTGATGCTTTTTTACCGTTAATATCAGGGGTCTCAAACTCATTTTGCCCCGGAGGGCAGCATTCGGTCTTCAACAAAGTCTGAAGGGCTGCACTCAAAATTGGTTATAGTTCCTCCCAGTCACACCTGCCCTTTACTGCCAGGTCACCCTTAATGCAAGTCAGTATTCAACATCCATCCATGTCTGAGGACAACGGGAGATGGCGTAGAAACCAGCCACTAGGGGCAACAATGACCGCTGTTACCTTCAAGTTGGTTTCGGTTTTGCTAGGGCAGGGGTTCCCAAACTATTTTGTCCCACAACCCCATTTTGATATCTAAAAATTCTCACAACTCCAACCATATGAAAAAAATATGTAATTAACAGCCAATATTATGTTTCCATTTGGGGCTATGGCAGTCAATTGGAAAACATTCTAACAGTATTTATGATTGTCTTCTCAACTCACCATCACATACCAGTCAAAAGTTCGGACACACCTACTCATTCAAGAGGTTTTCTTTATTTTGAATACTATCTACGTTGTAGAATAATAGTGAATTCATGTAGTAACCAAAGAAGTGTTAAACAAATCTAAATATATTTTATATTTTAGATTCTTCAAAGTAGCCACCCTTTGCCTTGATGACAGCTTTGCACACTCTTGACATTCTCTCAACCAGCTTCATGAGGTAGTCACCTGGAATGCTTTTCCAACAGTCTTGAAGGAGTTCCCACATCTGCTGAGCACTTGTTGGCTGCTTTTCCTTCACTCTGCGGTCCAACTCATCCCAAACCAATTCAAGGGGGAGGAGAGTTTGAATACTGGTAGGCTGGATCTGTCATGTGTGTCTCGTACTGTTAGGGGTAGAGAAGGGGGCAATTCCACTGCTTGTTTGTTAAAGGCAGATGTCAGCAGCAGCAGAACAAATTCAAATGAAGTAAAAACAAGACAGCATAGGTAACTAGCAGATTTACATCATAATTCGCTATGTTGTCATTTGCCAATGTCAATTGTAATGAAACAGGCAGGGAGCTGGTCTCGAACCCTTAACCTTCTAGCCCAAAGTCCAACGCGCTATCGACTGTGCCCCAAAAGCATGCTCAAGCGGCACAGTTGATATCTGCGCTTATAAACCCAGGGTCGTTACACAATCATTTAGTCTTCTCTTGTTACTAGGAGTCACTGGCACTTACTTGCTTACAATGTGTGATGAGTTGTATTGTTGCAGAAAATAAATAGGCCTATATGTGTTGACATTTTGGCTACAAAGATAGTTGGTATGGTATGAATTATGAAAGCCCCATTTTTTTTTAGGGGGGTTGGGGGGATGCCCAAATCTCTGTGTACGGCGCTGCTATTCATGCACCTTGGTTGGATATCGAGGTAGCCAGTCGTGACAGTGTTCTTTTTCTCAAAGCATGATAGAGATACTGTACATTGTGTTGTGTGTTGTGTGTTGTGTGTGTGTGTGTGTGTGTAGGCTCAATCAGATGTGTTATGTCTGTGCATTGGGGTAGTCTTTCTGACGCTTTAACAGCTTGTTACAGTTAGCCTACGCTACGACTATGGCATCCAGTCTGTCATATGAGAGATTATCCCTCTTCCCCCAGTCTGACTATAAAAGGTGTTGGTCCTCTAATGCAAGATCTGATCCAGACCCAGATGCTTAGCCAGGGGTATCAGATGATATGTCGGTGTCTGAAATGGCACCCTATTCCAGATATAGTGCACTACTTTTGACCAGAGCCGTGTTGGCCCTAGTCAAAAATGGTGCACTACATAGGGAATAGGGTGCCATTTCACCCTAGAGGTCTGCTAATCCAGGGGTATCAGATAATATCGGGGTCACAGCTGTGTCTGAGTGGCGTTCACCCCCTGATCTGCTTCAGTCCGGGACAGACCTTTCATCCATCCCCCCAATCCGGTTTGGGTTTCCACACTCACAGAAAGGAGAAACAGTTTGTTTTATCAAACCAGGTTTCCATCCAACATTTTCATGCAAGCAAAATACATGTTGGATAAAAAAAAGTATTGACATGCTTGATGGAAACAGAACATTTGTCGGTAATCTTTCCAGATGTCTACAAAACGAAATACGCTAGACAAGGTGGGATCTTTTTGTGTTGGTAAAATTAATGATGCGAGAAATATTGATATAAAACGGTCAGTCCCGGTGATATGTTTTGTGATTCTCCCACTACGACTTGGGAAAGCATACAGTTTATCAGGCTAAAGATGAAATAAATTATGATGAACTTCACAGGGTGGTGAAAGTGCAAGGTGATGAGCTTAATGCTCCTTTCCAATAAATAAAATATTCATGGCATTTTAAAGGAAACTGCCACAAATTATGAGAAAAAACATCTATACATCATACATTTTTAGAGGCCTGTCTTTCCTTCTATCTGAATCCTTTACACTGTTGTTCTCAATCACTGTTTTTATTTCAGAGGGGTTGTGACAAAATGGGCTTCTCATAAAATCCAGTGAATATATTTCCCTAGAACGCACGTGCCAATACCAGAGTGGCGCCCAATTGGATGGAAACCTAGCTTCAGCGGGCTATACCCGCACTGTATCTGCGAGTTGTTGGCTAGAACGCACGCGCCAATACCAGAGTGGGCCCACTTGCTATATAACGCACATGTTTGTCGTGAGAAAACCATCAGTTGAGTTGAAAATGGAATGGAAACCCATTTAACTTGTATGTTGTATTCGGTACAAGGCATTTTGTATATGTCCTATGTCATTACGCACAGTCAATTTGATGAAAACACATCTCTGGGGGTAAAATGTGCATATTGTTTTTATGAAGGTTTTATAACGTTCACTTGAAAATCTGTCGCCAATTGGATGGAAACCTACCTTTCACTGAGTTTTATGAGAAGCCTATTTTGTCACAACTAAATAAAAATAGTGATTGAGAACAACAGTGTAAAGGATTGAGATAGAAAGAAAGACAGGCCTCTAAAAATGTATGACGTATAGATGTTGTAGAAAAACAAGATTCATTGTATTTCTAATAAAATTGTGACATAGTTTCCTTTAAAAATCAATGAATATTTGTCATGGCCATCTGTCAATTTCCCAGAGACTGAAGAGGAGTATCTATGTTTCTGTTTCCTGTGTTTCTGTCACGTCTCCCCAACTATGAGATTCTCGTATCCCATGATGTTTGTGTGAATGTGATGTTACACTCTTTGTCTTGTGTCTTACAGGCTAGGATCTTACTATTAAAGTGTATCCAATGACCTTGTATCTAATTTGGACAAACAGGTGTTATTCTATCTTTGCCAAAAGATTATCCTTAAAGTACATGACAAAATCTTCGTCACTCCTGTTGGAGACAAGTTAACATGAATGTTTTTTTTTAGTTCCATATTTCAACATTTGCCCTTTCTCCTAAACCTCCTTACATCTTTGATGTCTCTGACATGTGCCAGACTGACTGAATATTGTCTTCAGCACCTTCTCACAAAACCCAGAAATCGAATAAAAAGTTTGACAGTAGCCTTACTAGGAAGAAAGGTTGACGGGTGCTTCCTAGGTGTTAGAAGCTAACGTATCAGAGCACGCTGGAGAATGTGATCACATTATTCTCCAAATGACATCCCTCGCTTGGATGCACAACGACAGAGACAGAGAGACAGAGAGACAGAGACAGAGGCAGAGACAGAGGTAGAGACAGAGGCAGAGGCAGAGACAGAGACAGAGACAGAGACTGGAGGGAGAGAAAGAGAGACAGAGACAGAGACAAAAGCTGAGACAGAGACAGAGACAGAGGCAGAGGCAGAGATAGAGGCTGACACAGAGGCAGAGGCAGAGACAGAGGCTGAGACAGATACAGAGGCAGAGGCAGAGAATTAGACAGAGACAGAGACAGAGGCAGAGGCAGCGACAGAAACAGAGAAAGAGAGACAGAGACAGAAGCTGAGACAGAGACAGAGACAGAGGCAGAGATAGAGGCTGACACAGAGGCAGAGGCAGAGGCAGAGACAGAGACAGAGACTGGATGGAGAGACAGAGGCAGAGACAGAGGCAGAGACAGAGGCTGAGACAGAGACAGAGGCAGAGGCAGAGGCAGAGAATTAGACAGAGACAGAGGCAGAGGCAGAGACTGGAGACAGAGACTGGAGACAGAGACAGAGACAGAGACGGAGCTTTGTTTTACTGATGTTGAGCTGAAGTTTGTTTTGCTCACACCACACCACAAAGTCATTGATTGTGCTCCTGTACTCCTCCTCCTGCCCACCCCTGATGCACCCTACAATTGCAGAGTTATCCGAGAACTTCTGCAGGTGGCATGTTTCAGAGTTATATCTGAAGTCTGAGGTGTAGAGGGTGAACAGGAAGGGGGACAGGGCCGTTCCCTGGGGGGCCCCTGTATTGCTCACTGCCCGTTCTGACACACAGCTCTGTAGCCGCACAACTTGTGGCCTACCGGTCATGTAGTCCGTAACCCAGGAGACTAACGGTTCTTCCACTTTCATCCTCCTCATCTTCTCACCCAGTATGGTGTTGAAGGCACTGGAGAAGTCAAAAAACACGACGTCACACGCTGTGTTTGCGTCAGCGGAGGGCGGGATAGTAGTAGAGTTAATCTATCTTGTTGTGTAGCGATCTCATGTTTCCAATAATGATAGACGGGATAGCCGGCTTGTACTTCCTAGATTTTGCTTAACACTTAAATTCTGCATCCACTCCGTCGCCTTTTCAACTCGTCCGGAATAACAAACTTTTCCCTGGGGTGCAGCAGCGCTGAGTGAACTAAATCCAATAGCTGGGCTCGGTTGTAAATAATTGAGGACTTGCGTGTACGTTCGGCACTGCTAAACGTAAGAAAAAGTGCCCCAGTGATGAAAAAGGACCGCTAAAACCTTAGCACTTCATAATCCTGAACTTTTATAGTTGAACTGTTGCAAAAAAAAACTCACGAAAAACATAATTAAACAACAATTAACGCACAAACAAGGTGAGCTGCTTAACAGGTGACCACACAGGGCGGTGCCTAAAAGAGAAAGCCCTATACCAGGCAGTATTAGTTGCTCCTAATACTGATCAATTCCCTCCAACCCAACCCTACAGGGAACAGGGGCTGTTCACAACGGACACACACACACACACACACACACACACACACACACACACACACACACACACACACACACACACACACACACACACCTCACCCAGGGGCCAGTCAACCCCACCTGTCTGCCACGGCTCAGATACGTGATTTGGGGAACTGTTATGACAACATTTGTACACAAAAGCCCCTGTCTGTGTCCCTAGCTGCAGAAAACTGTCTTTCAGTTATGCTTAAGTCCCCTCTGTGTGTGTGTGTGTGTGTTTGGCCTAACTTTACTGTCCTTATGGGCTCCAAATGTCCTCACAGGGATAGTAAAGTCCTCACAGGGATAGTAAAGTCCTCACAGGGATAGTAAAGTCCTCACAGGGATAGTAAAACAAGGAACATTTCTCCAAAAGGAAAAATTATATTTTAGGCTTAAGTTTAGGTTTAGGGTTAGGGTTACAATTAGGGTTAGGGTTAGAATTAAGGTAAGGGGTTAGGATTAGGATTAGGATTAGGATTAGAATTAGGGTCAGGTTATGGGTTAGGTTTAGGGGTTAGGAAAAATAGGATTTTGAATGGGAATACATTTTTGGGCCCCCACATAGTAAAACCAACGTGTGTGTGTGTGTGCTTGCATATGTGTGCATGCATTTGCATTTGCTTGTGAACATGTGTTTGTTTGTGTGTTGTATAATTATGTGTCCACAGGTTATTGATTGAGGACATTACTATTCCTATAACACCCACTGAGGTGTTTTATATGATTAAAACCACCAATAACACCGGCTGAGATGTTTTATATGATTAAAACCACCAATAACACCGGCTGAGATGTTTTATATGATTAAAACCACCAATAACACCGGCTGAGATGTTTTATATGATTAAAACCACCAATAACACCGGCTGAGATGTTTTATATGATTAAAACCACCAATAACACCGGCTGAGATGTTTTATATGATTAAAACCACCAATAACGGCCGCTGAGATGTTTTATATGATTAAAACCACCAATAACACCGGCTGAGATGTTTTATATGATTAAAACCACCAATTACACCGGCTGAGATGTTTTATATGATTAAAACCACCAATAACGGCCGCTGAGATGTTTTATATGATTAAAACCACCAATAACACCGGATAAGATGTTTTATATGATTAAAACCACCAATAACACCTTCTGAGATGTTTTATATGATTAAAGCCACCAATAACGGCCGCTGAGATGTTTTATATGATTAAAACCACCAATAACACCGGCTGAGATGTTTTATATGATTAAAACCACCAATAACGGCCTCTGAGATGTTTTATATGATTAAAACCACCAATAACACCCGCTGAGATGTTTTATATGATTAAAACCACCAATAACACCTCCTGAGATGTTTTATATGATTAAAACCACCAATAAGGCCGCTGAGATGTTTTATATGATTAAAACCACCAATAACACCCGCTGAGATGTTTTATATGATTAAAACCACCAATAACGGCCACTGAGATGTTTTATATGATTAAAACCACCAATAACGGCCACTGAGATGTTTTATATGATTAAAACCACCAATAACACCCGCTGAGATGTTTTATATGATTAAAACCACCAATAACGGCCACTGAGATGTTTTATATGATTAAAACCACCAATAACACCCGCTGAGATGTTTTATATGATTAAAACCACCAATAACACCGGCTGAGATGTTTTATATGATTAAAACCACCAATAACACCTGCTGAGATGTTTTATATGATTAAAACCACCAATAACACCCGCTGAGATGTTTTATATGATTAAAACCACCAATAACACCGGCAGAGATGTTTTATATGATTAAAACCACCAATAACGGCCGCTGCGTCTTGCACAATTAACCCCAGCTTTGAGACACTAACACACAGGAGTAGTGTGTGCATGGGCCTGAATGATAATGCTTTAGATATCTCCTTAAAGAGACAGAAAACAGGACTTAAATAGGATAGAAAGTGATCCAAAACAAACAAAAAACAAACAGAAAATATCTTTGGAAGTCATACACTAAACTGTATAGCAGTCTCGTTAGTAGCAGTGTATATCAAGGAGACATAACTCCCCTTAACCACTCTTAGACTGCTTTCACAATGTTTTGTCTGGGAGAAACAGTGTCTGGAATTTACAGTACTTAGACAAGATAGATGTTGAGAATAAAACAGGTGCTTTATCAGAGCTTTGTTTCCTTTTCCTGGGCTTAGTTTGTGTCCTCTCTCCTGTCCCCAGGGTCAAAGATTAAAAAGCCTTTAGAGGCAGAGACAGAGAGAGTCTACAGTACACCATTATATAGAGATATGCCACTTTATTACAGGCACGCATTCGCACACACACACATGCACACACACACACACACACACACACACACACACACACACACACACACACACACACACACACACACACACACACACACACACACACACACACACACACACACACACACACACACACACACACACACACACACACACACACACACACACACACACACACACACACACACACCACTGCCAGGCTGTGGTGGGTAATAAATGCATACAGTGTGAGTGAATTTGGAACTAATTGCTGAGCCTTTTGTAGGCTATGGCAACTGACCTGTGTGTGTATGTGTGTGTGTGTGCATGACTGTTTGTGTGTGTATGTGCACATTACCTTGGATAGTTCCATTTTTTTAAACAAGCTCACATGCCCCCATCACTTCCATTGATTCTTAGCTTGTCGTGGCTAAAGTTAGAAGTGGCTGTTTAAATAAAACTGAACCATGGATTACGGTTTCTCCTTTCAGGGTGAGGAACCATCTGACATCAAGTTGTAAAAGACTACTCCTTTAAGACTATCAAACACATTCCAATTAAGCCTGGCTAAATTATATGAAACCCATCATATACAAATGTGAGACGCAGCACAACACTCATTACCGAAACCAATACAGCAAAATACTCATTACTGAAATACATAAATTCACATAATTATATGACAAGTTTTCTCACAAGGAATCAGAATTTCAAAATGCATTATAGCTCTGCAATACTACAACTATTGTACTGACACTCTGTTGGGCAGGCCCTGATCACTACCTATGGTTGCATGGATCTTCCCTTAGTAACAGTGCAATTATCGTCAATGTGATTGGCTGCTGGTTTAATAGCAGCACAACAGAGACGTGGCAGTGTGGGTTGACATTATTGGATCAGCTGTGTGCTATGTCTCAGCCCCTAGTCAGGCAGCCTTGACTTAGTATCTCTCTCTCTCTTTCTCTCTCTCTCTCTCTCTCTCTCTCTCTCTCTCTCTCTCTCTCTCTCTCTCTCTCTCTCTCTCTCTCTCTCTCTCTCTCTTCTCTCTCTCTCTCTCTCTCTCTCTCTCTCTCTCGCTCTCTCTCTCTCTCTCCCTCCCCCCCTCTCTCTCTTTCTCTCTCTGAGAAACCACAGCTACCTGTGGTCAATATCCAGTTCCATATAGTCACAGATTTATTTTGCCTGTATGTTGGGGAAGAGATGTTCCTGCTGGAAGAGAAAACCACAGACTGCAGCACCTGTGCTTAAATCAGGTTTCCAGAGGACAGCATAGCCAGTTGATTTACTAGTTTTCCATAACGCCAGAGGCATGGAGAGATGTACTGCCGAGGTTAACATCACAGAGAGATGGATTGCAGGGGTTAAGGCCTACTTGAGAAGGTTTATACATAAATCAAACTGTGGCATCTTTAGAATGGTGTAAAGCCGTAGATTTAGAAAACTCTCCAGTCCAGATACAACTGAAGGGTCAGGAAAGTGAAAGGAAAAGGAAATGAGAGAAATGACAAAGATACTGAGACTGAGAGAGAGAGAGAGAGAGAGAGAGAGAGAAATGACAAAGAGACTGAGACAGAGAGAGAGAGAGAGAGAGAGAGAGAGAGAGAGAGAGAGAGAGAGAGAGAGAGAGAGAGAGAGAGAGAGAGAGAGAGAGAGAGAGAGAGAGAGAGGTAAATTCCACAAAGCTGTGAACGATCTGAGAGACATCAAGAAGGGCCTTCTATGCCATCAAAAGGAACATAAAAGGAACATAACATTCGAAATACCAATTAGGATCTGGTTAAAAATACTTGAATCAGTTATTGAACCCATTGCCCTTTATGGTAGTGAGGTCTGGGGTCCGCTCACCAACCAAGAATTAACACAGTGGGACAAACACCAAATTGAGACTGCATGCAGAATTCTGCAAATATGTCATCCGTGTACAATGAAAATCACCAAATAATGCATGCAGAGCAGAATGAGGCCGATACCCACTAATTATCAAAATCCAGAAAAGTGCTGTTAAATTCTACAACCACCTAAAGGGAAGCGATTCCCAAACCTTCTATAACAAAGCCATCACCTCCAGAGAGATGAACCTGGAGAAGAGTCCCCTAAGCAAGCTGGTCCCCACAGAGCCCCAGGACAGCAACACAATTAGACCCAACCAAATCATGAGAAAACAAAAAGAGAATTACTTGACACATTGGAAAGAATTAACAAAAAAACAGAGCAAACTAGAATGCTATTAGGCCCTAAACAGAGAGTACACAGTGACAGAAAACCTGATCACTGTGACTGACCCAAGCTTTAGGAAAGATTTGACTATGTACAGACTCAGTGAGCATAGCCTTGCTATTGAGAAAGGCCGCCATAGGCAAACCTTGGCTCTCAAGAGAAGACAGGCTATGTGCACACTTCCCACAAAATTAGGTGGAAACAGCTGCACTTCCTAACCTCCTGCCAAATGTATGACCATATTAGAGACACATATTTCCCTCAGATTACACAGATCCACAAAGAATTCATAACAAACCCAATATCCCAAACACATATCAACTGGGTGAAATACCACAGTGTACCATCACAGCAGCAAGATGTGTGACCTGTTGCCACAAGAAAAGAGTAAAGAACAAACACCATTGTAAATTCAACCCATATTTATGTTTATTTATTTTCCCATTAGTACATAATATGACATTTGAAGTGTCTTTATTATTTTGGAACATCTGGGTATAATATTATTTACTATCTACTTCACTTGCTTTGGCAATGTTAAAATATGTTTCCCATGCCAATAAAGCCCTTAAAATTTAAAGTGAATTGAGAGAGAGAGAGAGAGAGAGAGAGAGAGAGAGAGAAATAAATATATATATATATAGAGAGAGAGAACGAGATAGAGTGAACCTAGTGTACAAAGATGGAGTGACTAATGTACAATCTACTCTATAACCAATAAGCTTGATTGTCATGGAGTTCATTTCTCCCACGGCGGACCACGATGGCATCCTGAGCCCAGAGAAGACAGATCATGCCATAAAAATGATGCAGCATGTCCAGTACAACATGCATAATACATAGCCCTGCCTTGATCACACACACACGCACGCACGCACACACACACACATACACACATACACACACCCTGGCTTGATAAGGACTTACAGAGAGCACACTGACTGCACAGTATTCTTCTCTCAGCCAGACTCCTGTTATTACCACCATTCATCATAGGGAAAATTCATTAGAAATCAATCTCATAGCCACAATAAGGATGTGTGTAAAACTGAAATAACTTTTTAATCTATTTTCATTTGGCACGTGGTATTTCTTCACAACCCTTAGTACAAAACTCCAAACTGGTCACACTTGTAATGCATCCAGTAATGCATCCAGGTTGAAGCATGCTTCATCAACAAAGATATACTTAAAATGGTTCACACAGCATCAGGCACCATCATCCTCTAAAAGTATATTTTGGTTAGTTATTTTTAAAGTATAGTTCCAATATGATATTGGAACTATAGAGAGATGAACCTGGAGAAGAGTCCCCTAAGCAAGCTGGTCCTGGGGCTCTGTTCACAAACACAAACAGACCCCACAGAGCCCCAGGACAGCAACACAATTAGACCCAACCAAATCATGAGGAGACAAAAAGATATTGTGAAGTAGCATGTGCATCAAATAGTAACAGTAATAGAAGTATACTGTATAGTGCTGTACCTGAACATACTCAGCCTGCAGTTGTTTCACCCGGTCGTTGTTTCTCTCATAAGGAACCAGGTAAATGTGTTTCATAGATACCTGATGCCTCTTCAAAAGGCGGGGGATTGTTGGTAGGCTGATGGATGCCACATTGGCAAAGGCATGCTTTATTTCGGTCATTCCTGGCCTTTACGTTTTTGGCAAATGTATAGAAAAAAAATATATATATACAGTGGGGAGAACAAGTCTTTGATACACTGCCGATTTTGCAGGTTTTCCTACTTACAAAGCATGTAGAGGTCTGTAATTTTTATCATAGGTACACTTCAACTGTGAGAGACGGAATCGAAAACAAAAATCCAGAAAATCACATTGAATGATTTTGAAATAATTAATTAGCATTTTATTGCATGACAAGTATTTGATCACCTACCACCAGTAAGAATTCCGGCTCTCACAGACCTGTTAGTTTTTCTTTAAGAAGCCCTCCTGTTCTCCACTCATTACCTGTATTAACTGCACCTGTTTGAACTCGTTAACTGTATAAAAGACACCTGTCCACACACTCAATCAAACAGACTCCAACCTCTCCACAATGGCCAAGACCAGAGAGCTGTGTAAGGACATCAGGGATAAAATTGTAGACCTGCACAAGGCTGGGATGGGCTACAGGACAATAGGCAAGCAGCTTGGTGAGAAGGCAACAACTGTTGGTGCAATTATTCGAAAATGGAAGAAGTTCAAGATGACGGTCAATCTCCCTCGGTCTGGGGCACCATGCAAGATCTCACCTCGTGGGGCATCAATGATCATGAGGAAGGTGAGGGATCAGCCCAGAACTACACGGCAGGACCTGGTCAATGACCTGAAGAGAGCTGGGACCACAGTCTCAAAGAAAACCATTAGTAACACACTACGCCGTCATGGATTAAAATCCTGCAGCGCACGCAAGGTCCCCCTGCTCAAGCCAGCGCATGTCCAGGCCCGTCTGAAGTTTGCCAATGACCATCTGGATGATCCAGAGGAGGAATGGGAGAAGGTCATGTGGTCTGATGAGACAAAAATAGAGCTTTTTGGTCTAAACTCCACTCGCCGTGTTTGGAGGAAGAAGAAGGATGAGTACAACCCCAAGAACACCATCCCAACCGTGAAGCATGGAGGTGGAAACATCATTCTTTGGGGATGCTTTTCTGCAAAGGGGACAGGACGACTGCACCGTATTGAGGGGAGGATGGATTGGGCCATGTATCGCGAGATCTTGGCCAACAACCTCCTTCCCTCAGTAAGAGCATTGAAGATGGGTCGTGGCTGGGTCTTCCAGCATGACAACGATCTGAAACACACAGCCAGGGCAACTAAGGAGTGGCTCCGTAAGAAGCAACTCAAGGTCCTGGAGTGGCCTAGCCAGTCTCCAGACCTGAACCCAATAGAAAATCTTTGGAGGGAGCTGAAAGTCCTTTGATTTGACATGATTTGTAAAGGCACACACCTGTCTATATAAGGTCCCACAGTTGACAGTACATGTCAGAGCAAAACCAAGCTATGTGAGACAGGATTGTGTCGAGGCACAGATCTGGGGAAGGGTACCAAAAAATGTCTTCAGCATTGAAGGTTCCCAAGAACACAGTGGCCTCCATCATTCCTAAATGGAAAACGTTTTGAACCAGCTAGACTCTTCCTAGAGCTGGCCACCCGGCCAAACAGAGCAATCGGGGGAGGAGGGCCTTGGTCAGGGAGGTGACCAAGAACCTGATGGTCACTCTGACAGAGCTCCAGAGTTCCTCTGTGGAGATGGAAGAACCTTCCAGAAGAACAACCATCTCTGCAGCACTCCACCAATCAAGCCTTTATGGTAGAGTGGCCAGACGGAAGCCACTCCTCTGTAAAAGGCACATTGTAACCAGCTTGGAGTTTGCCAAAAGGCACCTAAATGACTCTCAGACCATGAGAAAAGACTCTGGTCTGACGAAACCATGACTGAACTCTTTGGCCTGAATGCCTAGTGTCACATCTGGAGGAAACCTGGCACCATCCCTACGATGAAGCATGGTGGTGGCAGCATCATTCTGTGGGGATTTTTGTTAGCGGCAGGGACTGGGAGACTAGTCAGGATCGAGGGAAAGATGAACGGAGCAAAGTACAGAGAGATCTTTGATGAAAACCTGCTCCAGAGCGGATGTCCTTGAGTGGCCCAGTAGAGGCCGGACATGAATCCGATCGAACATCTCTGGAGAGACCTGAAAATAGCTGTGCAGCAACACTCCCCATCCAACCTGACAGACCTTGAGAGGATCTGCAGAGAAGAATGGGAGAAACTCTTCAAATACATTTGTGCCAAGCTTGTAGCATCATACCCAAGAAGACTCAAGGCTGTAATCACTGCTAAAGGTGCTTCAACAAGGTACTGAGCAAAGGGTCTTAATACTTAATTTTGTATAAATTTGCTAACATTTCTAAAAACCTGTTTTTATTATTTAATCACTTTTAGAATAAGGCTGTAACGTAACAAAATATGGAAAAAGTCAAGGGGTCTGAATACTTTCCGAATGCACTCTACATGCATTATAATATGCAATTTACTGTAAATGTAATGGTAAAGCATAGTGTGTATCCTGCAGACCTACTGGTTTTCTTGGCAAAATGTTCTCATGATCGAATTGACAGTTGATCTTTTCAGATTGGGGTGAACTAGTTTGGCAGCTTCTGCCACGGTAAGGCCTCTGTTTACCACATGGTCAACGACGATGGCCGGACTTTTCATTATACACAACCGTTTCCTGCCGTCTGCCTCTTTCTCTCTGATATCCACCTCTTTGACAGGGCCCATGCTCACCTTTGTGACCTCTTTGACGGGGCCCATGCTCACCTTTGTGACCTCTTTGACGGGGCCCATGCTCACCTCTTTGACCTCTTTGACGGGGCCCATGCCCACCTTTGTGACCTCTTTGACGGGGACCATGCTCACCTCTTTGACGAAGCCCGTGATGCAGTGTGTTGTGCTGCTGGGTAGGGGTGGTGGTGGTGGTGGTGTGTGTGTTTGTGTGTGTACGTGTATGTGCGTTTGTGTACACACTACTGTATATTTGCTGTGTTTTTGGCTGTATGTTCATCTGTCTTTGTGCTCACTCCATCAACCAACTTTTCTTTCTTCAAACCTACTTTATCAAACCAGACTACAAAAGTGGTCACACACCTGCCCATAACGGAACTCTGCATTGATAACAGCTCACACACACACACACCTTATCAAAACCCTGCCTGGCAGCTGTGTGTGTTTACCTATCACACTAACGCATGCCACTCTCCCCATCAGGTCCAGTCAGCCGCTGTTCAAATACAGCTACACTGGCAAACACCCAGCTTCCTTAAGCCAACAGATTGCATGCTGACTACTTTTAGACTTGGATAGAATATAATGTATTATTTTGTTGTGCTGCTGTATTACTGTATGGAGGTATAGTTCTGTTCCACCCACCTTCTCCACACAAAGTTAGACACAGAGATAGACACTGGCGTGTCTGCCAACAGAAATACAACCTGAAACACAACAGATGAATAGAGATACATTCAGAGCGGGTGGATGAGTATTTATCTGCATGTAAATCAGGTTCTATTTCCAGACCTCTTTTTCTATTTCTCTTTTCTTTCGCATGGAACTAGAGAGGAACCAGAGCAGAATCCGGTCAGATGTTTCACCCGAAAACTCTCTGTCTATCTCTCCTTCTGTTTTTACTCTTTTACTGTAGAAATATGCCATCCTTGTTTGATTCTTGCCTTTTGTGCACCTCCTCCTCTCTCCTTTGTCCAAGGTCATGGTCCTAGGAGCTTGTCTGAGAGGCAGGGAGGAAGGCTGAGCTGGGAGCTGAGGCTGGGAGGTCAGCGTGCGACTGTAATGCTGACATCTGGGTCTGAGACAGGGATTGAGGGAACAATGAGCAGTCTGGTCGGTGAGATCACCACTTAAAGTCAGGGTGGAGCAGGGCTGCAGCAGACGATGGGGATCACAGACGGATTTAACCCCAGAATGACATAGTTGTTATTGGAGTGTTTATGGAGAGTTTACACTGTGCATTCCTTTTGGTTTAGACAAAAACAAAAGTATACTAATGTTTGTAGAAAGGTAGGTAGGCAGGGAAACAGGGCACTCACACACACGCATGCACGCACGCATGCACACACACACACACACGCAAAACACACACACACACACACACACTCTCTCTCTCCTCATTAGCAAATCCTACTTAAATTTAGCTTGGACCTCTCTCAGCTCAGATATGCTTATCAGTGTGTGCTCTGTGGAAACCACCAAGTTTTAGCTAAACACACTTCCTTTCCTCCCCAGCCTGGAGCTTCCCTTTAGCAGAATGGAGTGGTGAGGGAGTGTCTATGTCCCAAATGGCATCCGAATCCCATAGAACTCTGGTTAAAAGTAGTTCACTACATAGGGAATAGGGTGAAATTTGGGACAAATAGAGTGTTTTCTTAGGGAGCGAGCCTTGCTGACCCCCCCCTCCTGGAACCTGGAACAGAGCCAGTGTGGAGAAACTTGACTGATGAAGTGGTGAGGTCATCCAGTGAGGGAGTGAGGTGGTGAGGTCATCCAGTGAGGGAGTGAAGTGGTGAGGTCATGCAGTGAGGGAGTGAAGTGGTGAGGTCATCCAGTGAGGGAGTGAAGTGGTGAGGTCATCCAGTGAGGGAGGGAAGAGGGCAGAGTCAAAACAATGTCTGACTGCATCACTGGAGCTAGTAACGCTCACCGACACTCACAGGACAGTCACGACTTTCCCTCATGACTTCAACTCATGATTGGGGAGGGGGGGGTTGGAGGGGCTAGGGACGGGAAGTGGGGGTCTATAGTCTAAAGGGGGGTTGGAGGGACTAGGGAGGGAGATTGGAGGACTTAGGTCTGTAGTCTGAAGGGAACCTTTGGGGAGGGGTGTCCCCCTTGTGGAAAAATGAACTGTCTGAACTCAAATTTGTGTTGTTTTTAGCCCAGTGGCCAAAAACACTTCAGCCAGACCACTTAATATAAGATGATTTATTTAATGAATGATGACAGAATTAATAAGTTATTTTAGCATCCACCCTGTCCTCAAGGAACCAAATCAGCATGGAACATATCAGAGTTTATCATGACTGGAGTTGGTCACAGAGATTACTAATGTAGGGATGTTGTTCTGTATTCAGAACCAACGTGTATACTGCAGAAGTTAATTTATTTCACATTAAAAATACAATTTTATTGGTCACATACACATGTTTAGCAGATGTTAATGCGGGTGTAGCGAAATGCTTGTGCTTCTAGTTCCGACAGTGCAGTAATATCTAACAGTAATCTCTAACAATTACAAAACATATACCCAATACACACAAATCTAAGTAAGGAATGAATTAGACCTATATACATATATGGACGAGCAGCATGGACTAAGATACAGTAGAATAGTATTGAATACAGTATATACATATGAGATGAGTGATGCCAATGTAAACATTATAAACATTATTAAAGTGACTAGTGTTCCATTCCTTAAAGAGTCCAGTGAATTCTAGTCTATGCCTATAGGCAGCAGGCTGTTTAGCTGTCTGATGACCTTGAGATAGAAGCTGTCCTAGCTTTGATGCACCTGTTCTGACCTCGCCTTCTGGATGACATCGGGGTGAACAGGCAGTGGCTCGGGTGGTTGATGTCCTTGATGATCCTTTTGGCCTTCCTGTGACATCGGGTGCTGTAGGTGTCCTGGAGGGCGGGTAGTTTGCCCCAAGTAATGCGTTGGGCAAGCCGCAACACCCTCTGGAGAGCCTTGCGGTTGTGGGTGGTGCAGTTGCCGTACCAGACAGTGATACAGCCCGACAGGATGCTTTCAATTTTGCATCTGTAAAAGTTTGTGAGGGTTTTAGGTGTTAAGCTCAATTTCTTTAGCCTCCTGAGGTTGAAGAGGCTCTGTTGCGCCTTCTTCACCACACTGTCTGTGTGGGTGGACCATTTCAGTTTGTCGGTGATGTGTACGCCAAGGAACTTGAAGTTCTCCACCTTCTCCACTGCGGTCCCGTCGATGTGGATAGGGGGGTGCACCTTCTGCTGTTTCCTGAAGTCCACAATCATCTCCTTTGTTTTGTTAATGTTCAGGAAGAGGATGTTTTCCTGGCACCACACTCCCAGAGTCTCGTCATTGTTGGTAATCAAGCCTAGTACTGTTGTGTTGACTGCAAACTTGATGATTGAGTTGGAGGTGTCCTTGGCCACGCAGTCATGGGTGAACAGGGAGTACAGGAGTGGGCTGAGTATGCACCCTTGTGTTGAGGATCAGCGAAGTGGAGATGTTGTTTCCTACCTTCACCACCTGGGAGCGGCCCGTCAGGAAGTCCAGGACCCTGTTGCACAGGACGGGGTTCAGACCCAGGGCCTCGAGCTTAATGATGAGCTTAGAGGGTACTATGTTGTTGAATGCTGAGCTATAGTCAATAAACAGCATTCTTACATAGGTATTCCTCTTGTACAGATGGGTTAGGGCAGTGTGCAGAGTGATGGCGATTGCATCATCTGTGGAACTATTGGGTAGGGTAGAGGTGATATGATCCTTGACTAGTCTCTCAAAGCACTTCATGATGACAGAGGTGAGTGCTACGGGGCGATAGTCATTCAATTCAGTTACCTTTGCCTTCTTGGGTACAGGAACAATGGTGGCCATCTTGAAGCATGTGGGGACAACAGATTGGGATAGGGAGAGATTGAATATGCTTGTAAACACACCAGCCAACTGGTTTGCGCATGCTCTGAGGACGGGGCTAGGGATGCCGTCTGGGCCGGCAGCCTTGCGAGGGTTAACACATTTAAATGTTTTTCTCACGTTGGCCACGGAGAAGGAGAGCGCACAGTCCTTGGTAGCGGGCCGCGTTTGTGGCACTGTGTCATCCTCAAAGCAGGCAAAGATAGGGACACTGCGGAAGCTCTGTGTAATCATGTTCCATAGTCTAGGTGGTGTTGGAGGAGTTGAAGCCAGGTGAACTCCCTAATTATCTGTCTGTTTGGATAATCCCCATTAAGCACACAGGCTGCTGTCTGTGCTGAGCCATGTTGACTACTCTCCCCTCCACCTCCCACCCTCCACAATTCACCTCTCAGCCTCCGCTCTCCAACTCCTTTCTCCCAGAGGCCACACAAATGGATTCCTCAATAAAAAATCTTCCTGGATGTATGGTCATCTCACAGTCATTAGTGGCAGTGGAGAGGGAGGGAGGCAAGAGGGAGGGAGGGAGGAGAAAGTGAAGAGAGAGGGAGGGGGAAAATAAAGGACATTCTCCTCTGTTTTTTCTCCTCAGCCACTGCGGCCGGGCGCCGGAGGGTTGGGGCCGGGGCTGCGGCCGAGGCTGGGGTGGCAACCAGCGGCACAAATCATAGGAAGTGTAATGAAGAAACCGGTGGAACAAAATCTATTTAACGTCAAAGATGTCACACCTGGGGAGGGGACTGAGTGTTTGCTCTGAAGGTGTGTGTTTGTATGTGTGTGTGTGTGTGTTTGCATGGCTGTATGTGGGTAGTCTCGAAAACCCCACCCAAGGCAACACAGTGACTAGCGTCTGGTTTCAACGATGTGTTGCCTAGGGGTTGGGTTTTCGAGACCAGTATGTGGGTGCACTGAAGCATGTACAGTATGTGTATGTGTATTTGTGTGTGTGTGTGTGTGTGTGTGTGTGTGTGTGTGTGTGTGCCTGAATGCACACGTGCCTAAATAGGTACATGCCTGTGTGTGTTTGTGCCTGAGTGTGCGTTTGCAAAAGCTTGCACCCGTGCGCCCGCCTGAGATGCGAGCCACAGTGAATTATGAACCCAATACGGGGCACTGCTCCCCTCTGCAGGGTAATGCATTAAGCCCTTATCTCCCTTCCCTGTAGAAAGCAAGGCAGCAGTCCTCATAGTGTTTCCATTTTGAAAGCAAGGCAGCAGTCCTCATAGTGTTTCCCTTTAGAAAGCAAGGCGGCAGTCCTCATAGTGTTTCCCTTTAGAAAGCAAGGCAGCAGTCCTCATAGTGTTTCCCTTTAGAAAGCAAGGCAGCAGTCCTCATAGTGTTTCCATTTAGAAAGCAGGCAGCAGTCCTCATAGTGTTTCCCTTTAGAAAGCAAGGCGGCAGTCCTCATAGTGTTTCCCTTTAGAAAGCAAGGCAGCAGTCCTCATAGTGTTTCCCTTTAGAAAGCAAGGCGGCAGTCCTCATAGTGTTTCCCTTTAGAAAGCAAGGCGGCAGTCCTCATAGTGTTTCTCTTTAGAAAGCAAGGCAGCAGTCCTCATAGTGTTTCCCTTTAGAAAGCAAGGCGGCAGTCCTCATAGTGTTTCCCTTTAGAAAGCAAGGCGGCAGTCCTCATAGTGTTTCTCTTTAGAAAGCAAGGCAGCAGTCCTCATTGCGTTCTCCTGTAGAAGGCAAGGCAGCAGTCGTCATAGCGTTCCCTTGTAGAAGGCAAGGCAGCAGTCCTGATAGTGTTTAGGAGAACGGAGTGCCGGGGAATTATAAACCATGCATCTACTGACTCAGCCCAGGGAGGGAGGAAAGGACAGAGGAATGGAGGAGGGAGGGAGAGGAGTGATTATTTATAAAAGTATGTGAAATGTACTAAAGGCTTAATCTATAGCAGGGATGCTAGCGATAACAGATCGTGGTGGTGACTTCAGAAAACATTAGCCTCAGAGATTAGATACTGAGCAAATGTACGGTTTAAGCATTAGGATTGTTAGAGAGATAAAATTGTATTATCTGGGAGTGGGATCTTGCTTCTTAAAGGCAGAGACAAGCAGAATGTGGGTAATCTAATTCATTCTAATGTGGCGTGATAGGATCCCATCTCACTAGATAGAGGTTTTGGGTGAATATGAACTAGTTATTGGAGAGGCTGGGTTTGGTAGTTATCGCCCATACCTGTTTGCAACGAGAAGACATGTAATAGTATCACTTAATTGGTAATGACCATGGAGGGTGAGATATTGGGTGTGTAGGCTGGTATTTAATAGCAATGACAGAGGGCCTTTCTTTCCCTAAATGTCCTGTCCTGGCCTCCACCTAAACACAATTAGGTAGAGCTGTCTCCTGCAGCTGCTCCTGCCACTCACACACCCTGGCCTATTCACCCGCCTGCAGTCGTGGAGGTTTGGGGGGGGGGGCTGAAGGTGATGACAGACACAAGCTTTAGACATTCACTTAAAGTCAGTCACGTGCTCTCTCATTTTCTCTCTGTTGGCGTCTCACTTTCTCTCCTGTCTGTCTGTCTGTCTGTCTGTCTGTCTGTCTGTCTGTCTGTCTGTCTGTCTGTCTGTCTGTCTGTCTGTCTGTCTGTCTGTCTGTCTGTCTGTCTGTCTGTCTGTCTGTCTGTCTGTCTGTCTCTTTCTCTCTCTCTGTCTGTCTCTCTCTCGCTCTCTCTCTCTCTCTCATCGACTAACGTTCCCTTTTTTTATTATGTTTGAACATTCACATATACCCCAGTTTTGCGTTTACTAGCGAACCAGCCTTTAATCATAAACACGTAAATTACACCCAGAACCCCCTTCTCTCGCTCCTCCTGAGGCATTGTGGTTCCTCCATTCCTATCGGCTCCATGCCCGCAGGGCTGCAGTAGAGGCTCTCCCTGACCTGGTTGTGTCATGTAGAATTGGGGCGGAGAGAGCTGGAGTCATCCGGACGATCCGCTGACTAATTCCCTGTGGTCAGCTGAGGAGACAAAGGAAGACGAGAATCACAATGGAAATTAGCATGTTGCCTTTATTGTGTTTATTCAATTGAATATGTCTATTTGTTTTATTCACATGGCTGACGCAACTTTATGTATTACATTTTTTTCGAATTAAATGATTTCAGTCGTTCAATGACACATTGGGAAGGCATGGGCAGTGATGCTACGGTGAGATAATTTAGCTGCTGTGTAGTTAGTGTGTCAATCATACAGTACCAGCATGTGGAAAGTAATAATAAGCATGTCAGTCAGTCTGTTGACCTTTTATTTCAGACACTCAGGATGGCGTGTCAGGATTGAAATGCTCTGTTTAATTTCTGCAGAAACACTCCACTACTCATACTCATATGACTTGGTCTCATAATTGAGTTATGTGTGGTATGGTGCTTTCAAATCTGTGCTTTTTTGGGGTGTGCTCTGTGTAACAATCACCTGCTTCACAGCATTACACTATTCATCAAAGGCTTCAGAACACTACCTTAGGGCAGGGCTCTTCTCAGTGACACCAGACAAATACAAACCTGTTTGATAAAACCAGGGCCACATACAGTGCCTTTAGAAAGTATTCCCCCCTTTGACTTATTCCACATTTTGTTGTGTTACAGCCTGAATTAAACATGTATTATATTTAGATTTTTGTCACTGGCCTACGCACAATACCACATAATGTCAAAGTGGAATTATGTTTTTCAATTTTTTTTAAACAAATTAATAAAAAATGAAAAGCTGAAAGGTCTTGGGTCAGTAAGTATTCAACCCCTTTGTTATGGCAGGCCTAATTAAGTTCAGGAGTGAAAATGTGCTCAACAAGTCACATAATAAGTTATATGGACTCACTCTGTGTGCAATAATAGTGTTTAGGGATATTCACAGTGAGGCCAATGGTGTCAGGCTCTGGCCATAGAGAAGCCTATTTGCTTCTCTATGTAGCCATTGTCAGAGTCTGACAGGTCCTTTCTTTCTGTTTCTGGTGGTGGTTTGTGTTGGATCCCTAATTAGAGGCAGCTGTAGTGCATCGTCTCTAATTAGGGATCCTACATAGGTTTGTATGTTTCACACTGGGGTGTGGGTCATTATATATTTCGCAAGTCACGGAGAAGTAAGTGTGCTATTTACGTTTATATATTGCGTTTCATTTTTTAGTGTTACGTTTTGTCATATCGTGTTTTTGTGTTGTATAGTTAGTTCATTTAGACTTTGAATAATCAGCAAATAAAAATGTCGAACTATAATCCCTGTGCTGCGTCTTGGTCGCTCCATGCACCCACCCGTGACAGACCTTGGGCTATGTATGCGCCCTGTCATGACAAATGGTGACATTAAAACAGTTACTTAGTTTAATGGCTGTGATAGGAGAAAACTAAGGATGGATCAAAAACAATGTAGTTACTCCACAATATTAACCTAAATGACAGTGAAAAGAAGAAAGCCTGTACAAAATGCATCCTGTGTGCAACAAGGCACTAAAGTAAAACTGCTAAAAAAATCACAAACAAATTATCTTTATGTCCTGAATACAAAAGCGTTATGTTTTGGGCAAATCCAACACAACACATCACTGAGTACCACTCTTCATATTTTTAAGCATGCTGGTGGCTGCATCATGTTATGGGTATGCTTGTCATCGGCAAGGACTACAGTAGGGAGTTTTTTGGGATAAAATAAATCCTAGAGGAACCTGGTTCAGTCTGCTTTCCAACAAACACTGGGAGAAAAATTCACCTTTCAGCAGGACAGTAACCTAAAACACAAGGCCAAGTAGACACTAAAGCTGGTTACCAAGAAGACATTGAAGGTTTCTGAGTGGCCTAGTTACAGTTTTGACTTAATTCGGCTTGAAAATCTATGGCAAGACTTGAAAAAGGCCGTCTAGCAATGATCCACAACCAACTTGGCAGAGCTTGAAGAATTTTTGTAATAATAATGTTCAAATATTGTACAATCCAGGTCTGCAAAAGTCTTAGAAACATACCTAGAAAGACTGAGAATACTTATATAAATGTGTTTTTACTTTGTCATTATGGAGTATTGTCCATAGATGGGGGATATATAAATATATATTTAATCCATTTTGAATTCAGGCGGTAACACAACAAAATGTTGAATAAGTCAAGGGTATGAATACTTTCTGAAGGTTCACGTGCAGTGTAATGTCAATGATCATCAAACATGGACGCACAAACACACACACTCACAATCACACAGAAATACGTACGCACACACACACACGGCCAGATGAATGCTGCTCAGACAGTGTCCTTAGAAACGGGTGAGGTGACACTACACCATACTGGCCCTGATTAAATAAACATGAAGGACTCCCATAGGATACGTAAGTCAGTCTGAGGCAAAGACATCTGCTGGGCTGAAACACACACACAGGTACACACACACATGCACCTACCTACACGCACGCACACACACACACACACACACACAATTACGCACACTCCTTTCTCTCTCTTTCTTTCTCTCTCTTTCTTTCTCTTTCTCTCTCTCTCTCTCTCTCTCTCTCTCTCTCTCTCTCTCTCTCTCTCTCTCTCTGCTATAGCATCTGCTGTACTCACACAATGCAGTGGCTGGTAATTGACTTCAGTGACAGAGTTTTGAGTAAGTGCCATAAAGACTACAGTTTGAGGTCCTTTTCACCTAGATGAGGGAAAAAAAACAATGAATCAATTTTAGAATAAGGCTGTAATGTAACAACATGTGGAACAAGTCAAGGGTTCTGAATACTTTCTGAATGCACTGTACGTTTTAAACTTTCATTCATAGGCTAGGTTGTAGCAACCTCGTGATGGGTACTGGGAAAATTAGAGTATCATGTAGTAGCCTAAAGCTATCGATGTTACATTGAGCTGGGTGAATGCATTATGAATGACAGCCATGCTGTAATAGAAATAAGGCCATGCTCAAAAAATAAATAATTGTCCTCCCTCATCTTAAACGTCACCAACCGCCACTGATACTGACTTAAGCATGTGATACTGAAACATTCACTCAATCTTGCTTTATTGTTACCTTTTCACTATGCACATTTTGCACTTGATAACTTTTAATTTTAAAACACAACTATATAATATTTGATGAAGATCAAAAGGCTTGAGAATCTTTTGTTGGCTACAGTTTGTTTTGCCCACCTGCACACTCCCCTTGAACCAATGGACCTTGTGGACAGTTACTCAAACAGAACAGGCCCAGTGACTGCAGCAAGGTCAAGGGTTCAGGCCAGCTAGCTGCTCTATTCACCTCATAAAGGAAAAACACACTAAGTGCACAATCTAGCTTTGCTTACTGACAATGGACTCTATGTTCAATGGAGGGGAATATCATTAGCCTGACTCTCTTGTGTGCTCTCACTCATTCTCTCTCTCTCTCTTGTGTGCTCTCACTCATTCTCTCTCTCTCTCTTGTGTGCTCTCACTCATTCTCCCTCTCTCTCCTGTCTGCTCTAACTCTCTCTCTCTCGTTCTCTCTCGTACCCACACCACACACTGCATTTGCATTGTGTGCCAGATGCTGAAACAACAATACTGTACATTAGGGGGTGAAAGAGGAATGTCAAGGGGGAACTCAAGGGCATTAGGCCACGATGAACTGAAGCTTAAACCGTATACTAGCTATAGACTCTCACAGTCTCACTGCAGAATTAGACGTTCCTCCATGTTTCTCAAACATCAAATCTCAAAGTAGTTCCAAACATCAAGTGTAAGTGTTTAAGGTTAAGTGTAGGCATTAAGGTTAGGGTTGTTAAGGCATTAATCTTAAGGTAAGGCAATAACTCCAAATGGTTAAGGTTAAGGTTAAGGCTAAGGCTAAGGTTAAGGTTAAGCCATGTTAAGGTCAAGGTTAAGGTAAGTGTTAATGTAAGGTTAAGGTTAAAGTTAAGGTTAAGGTTAAGGTTAAGGCAAGGTTAAGGTTAAGGTTAAGCCATGTTAAGGTCAAGGTTAAGGTAAGTGTTAATGTAAGGTTAAGGTTAAAGTTAAGGTTAAGGCAAGGTTAAGGTTAAAGTTAAGGTTAAGGTTAGATTAAGGTTAAGGTAAGGGTTAAGGCAAGGTTAAGGTTAAGGTTAAGGCAAGGTTAAGTTTAAGTTTAAGGTTGAGGCTAAGGTTAAGGTATGGTTAAGGTCAAGGTAAGGGTTAAGGCAAGGTTAAGGTTAAGGTTAAAGTTAAGGTTAAGGTTAGGTTAAGGTCAAGGTAAGGGTTAAGGCAAGGTTAATGTTAAGATTAAGGTTAAGTTAAGGTTAAGGTTAAGGTAAAGGTTAAGGTTTGGGATAGGCTTAAAACAAAACTCTATTTCTGTTTTCAAACATGAAACCTTTGGCACCAGAGGCAAATGTTTACGCCCATCCACCATCCCCATCTACAACGCCCTAGCACAGCGGTTCCCAAACTAAGGGTCACAACTCCATGTGGGGTCGCCTAATATGAAAATGAGCATGTTCAGTGTGCTGCGTGGCTATATTGGCAAAAACTGATTCCATAGGATCGAATGGTGCGCTTTTGCACAGATGGGTTTCCAGCTATGGCGGAACGGCAGGGAGGCCTCTGCACTCTAGTTATGAATGTGTCTCCCTTTGGCGCATCGAGAGCAACTGGTGGCAAAAGAGCTGAGCACAGAACTATAGATATACTGCAGCAGGTAACTTTGATTGTAAACTAAATCAAACTACATCCACTGCTTGCACGCAAAACTATCTGGAGATATGGGATCAGAGCATGACAATGTTTTATTTAACACCGATGCTTGGTGTTTATCGAGGGGGAGTGTTGGAAAGATCTTTCGCATTGAGAGAGGAACTGTTGTCATTCACAATAGATGTAAAAATTTAAAATAAATTACTTGGTTGACTTTCTGTGTAATGAAAAGAAAATGTTTCTCCTTAACTATTTAACAGACATACACTACATGACTAAAGGTATGTGGACACCTGCTCATCGAACAGCTCATTCCAAAATCATGGGCATTAATATGGAGTTGGTCCGCCCTTTGCTGCCATAGCAGCCTCCACTGTTCTGGGAAGGCTTTCCACTAGATGTTGGAACATTGCTGCAAGGACTTGCTTCCATTCAGCCACGAGAGCATTAGTGAGGTCAGGCAATGATGTTGGGCGATTAGGCCTGGCTTACAGTCAGCAATCCAATTCATCCCAAAGGTGTTTGATGGGGTTGAGGTCAGGGCTCTGTGCAAGTTATTCCACACCGATCTCGACAAACCATTTCTGTATGGACCTTTCTTTGTGCACGGGTGCATTGTCATGTGGAAACAGGAAAGGGCCTTCCCCAAACTGTTGCCACAAATTTGGAAGCACTGAATCATCTAGAATGTCATTGTCTGCTGTAGAGTTAAGATTTATCTTCACTGGAACTAAGGGGCCTAGACCGAACCATGAAAAACAGCCCAGACCATTATTCCTCCTCCACCAAGGTTTACAGTTGGCACTATGCATTTGGGCAAGTAGTGTTCTCCTGAAACCCAGATTTGTTCGTAGGAGTGCCAGATGGTGAAGCGTGATTCATCACTCCAGCATTTCCACTACTCCAGCATTTCCACTACTCCAGAGCTTTACACCATTTCAGCCAACGCTTGGCATTGCGCATGGGGATCTTAGGCTTGTAGGCGGCTGCTCGGCCATGGAAACCCATTTCAAGAAGCTCCTGACAAACCGTTCTTGTGCTGAAGTTGCTTCCAGAGGCAGTTTGGAACTCTGTAGTGAGTGTTGCAACTGTGGACAGACGATTTTTACGTGCTACGTGCTTCAGCACTAGGCAGTCCCGTTCTGTGAGCTTGTGTGGCCTACCAAGTTGCGGATGAGCCGTTGTTGATCGTAGACGTTTCCACTTCACAATAACAGCACTTACAGTTGACCGGGGCAGCTCTAGCAGGGCAGAAATTTGACTAACCGACTTGTTGGAAAGGTGGCATCCTATGACAGTTCCACGTTGAAAGTCACTGAGCTCTTCAGTAAGGCCATTCTACTGCCAATGTTTGTCTATGGAGATTGCATGGCTGTGTGCTCTATTTTATACACCTGTCAGCAACGGGTGTGGCTGAAATAGCCAAATCCACAAATTTGAAGGGGTATCCACATGCTTTTGTATATACAGTATAGTGTATTTGATAAAGTGAATGAACTGAACGCAAGCATGCAGGGGAAATACAAAAACATTCTACAGATGAGTGACCGGATCAGTGGATACTTCCCAATCCATTTGACCATCCACTGTGATCCTGGCTCAGTTGACATGCTGGTAAGTGCAATCGAACACCTGATTGAACTGTCAAATCAAATCAAATCAAATGTTATTTGTCACATGCACGTTACTGAAAAAAATGCTTACTTACAAGCCCTTAACCAACAATAAATATTTTTTTAAAAAGGAAGTAAGAAATTCATTACCAATGCATTATTGTAAACACATCGCGGCCGTTGTATAGGCTTGTTTCAGACTTTTAGTAAAAAAATGTACAGCTTTGACAGTGCTGCTGACCGTAGTGGTGGTGCTTGGTTTGCGCATGCAAATGTATTTTAATTGAATTTTGTTATAAAACGCAACAAATTAAAATCTAGCGTTATTTGACTTGTCAAATAGTGTTCTTTTTTTACACGCAAAGACCCAAACAGGAGGGTGAGGTGTGAGGCAGGGGAGGGTGGTAGGGGGAAGGAGGGGGGAGGAGGGAGGAGGGAGGCAGGTGAGGGGGGCAAGGAGGGTGAGGTAGTACGTATGAGGACGGTAGTATGTGTGAGGAAGGGTGAGGAGAGTGAGGAGGTGTGAGGTGGGGGAGGGGGGTATCGTCCCTGGAGTTTATCAGTAGGGAGGAAGTTTGTGTCTCATTTAAGTTAGCTCGCTTGCGTTGCCGGGCCTCTCCCCTCTGACTTCACTTCCTTTGCCTTCTACAGTTTAGAATAGAAAGTGAAGATCAGGATTTATATTGTATACTATAAAGTATATTACTCAGAGATGTCTTTCAGGGAGAGTCCAAGTCAAATCTCAAGTCTTTTAGGGCCAAGTCTAAGTCAAGTCAAGCAACTTTTGGCTTTCTGCCTGCTGTAGGTTAGGTCTATAAACCTTGTAAATTATTTTAAGTAAATTATTTCCTACATTCCTTTTTGGACAATTTTAGAAATGTTAAGTTAGTTGCCAAACACTGTCATAATTATGTAATTTACAGCATATTTAAATATGACATGATTTCACATATTATGAGAAATGATTGCTAACTTTTGCTTGTCTTAACAAGCTCCACTTAAGATAAACTTGAGATAAACGATAGCTTAACTTTTGCTTGTTCCAATCTATATAGCAATAGCATACACAATGTCCGCTCAATCAAATAAGGACAAAGTGCACATTTTTGGAGGAACGTTGTAGAACACTTTCGAGGCCTCTGTATTAAACTACTTTCTCTGTGTTACAATGCCGCCTGTTTCATGTTATCTGACAGAATGCTCAACAAAACCTTATACCAGTACTGACTTGCATTGTTCACAAGTCTCTCATCTACAGTAGAGTCCAAGTCAGGTCTCACGTCAATTGATCACGAGTCTAAGTCAAGTCGCAAGTAATTTTCTTTGCGACTTAAGTGTGACTCCGAGTCTCAGACTCAAGTTTGTATCTCTGATATTACTATACCGCTAGTTTTAAAGAATAAATTAGTATAGTATTTAGTACATGGTACCCTGACAGTAGTCTATGGGCCAGGAGAGAGTGTAATCTAGATGATTTAAATCGTGATATACTGTACTGTGGATCATCCGCAATACGGATTGAATCGAGACCAAAGTCTTTGTAAACCTTGAACAGGCCATAGACTATCATTTCCACATGGAGAGTACATTGATTCCAATACGCCAGGCAAGCTCAATCATGCCCAGATTAAGTATTTAAAAATACTATTTGAATAGTATTTAAAGCCAGGTCTGTATGTGGCCATGTGGGCATATTGGAATCAATAGAATAGTCACAAAGCTGCAAACCCCACCCATCTGGCACTCCAGGCAGGCTAAAGCAAACGCTCAAAGTGTTTGAAAGATTACAAATAGTATTTGAACCCAGGTCTGCACATGCGGCCACACAGCCCCCACCCCTCCCAGTCTCTGGTCAGGCCTTCCCTCCCGTCAGCACCAATTAATGTTTGTAATGTTTTAATGGTCCAGGGTAATGTATCGCCACTAATCTAGAGGCTGCTGACATCTCACTGGCTGACGGCCAGGAAGGTCCCCCTCTCAATGCCTCCTGTTTCTCTGCTCTCTCTCTCTCTCTCTCTCTCTCTCTCTCTCTCTCTCTCTCTCTCTCTCTCTCTCTCTCTCTCTCTCTCTCTCTCTCTCTCTCTCTCTCCCTCTCCCTCTCCCTCTCTCTCTCTCTCCCTCTCCCTCTCCCTCTCCCTCTCCCTCTCCCTCTCCCTCTCCCTCTCCCTCTCATTACAGTGTTATCAAAACTATTAATCTGGGACAAGTACTTCACTCAGCAGGTCTTATTGTGAGAGCCACCTGTCCATAGGAGGGGGGTTATGAACACTAAAGCTCCCCCTATCCCTCTATCCTCACACTCCCCTCTCACTCCCTTCACCCCCGTCCCGCTCCCCTCACACTCCCCACAACGTGCCCTCGCACACCTGACTATCCCATCCCTCCCCTTCAAACCCCTTTCTCTCTCCCAATCTCCCCCCAACCCTCACTCTTACACTCTCCACAACTCTCCCCCCAACCCCCACTCTTACACTCTCCACAACTCTCCCCCCAAACCCCAATCTTACACTCTCCACCACCCTCCCCCAACCCCCACTCATACACTCTCCACAACTCTCCCCCCAACCCCCAGTCTTACACTCTCCACAACTCTCCCCCCAACACCCACTCTATACACTCTCCACTTGCTGTCCCCTCCCTCCACTACCCTCACTCCCCCAACCTCTTCCTCTACCTTCCCTCACCCCTCTCCCCCCTCCACCCTCCCTCCATTCTTCCTCAGCCCCTCTATACAGTGTCCTAAGGCCAGGTCTGAGAGGGTCAGTGTAAATCCTAACCCTTAGACTCTCACAGCCCCTTAACCGCACACAGCCTAACCCCTTAGCACTCCATTAGGATTCTATACAAGGTCTTTGAGAGTGACTGCGTGACAAGCATGTGAGTTTCAGAAAGAACCTACTAGGGTTTATTACGAGGGTCTAGGAGTATCTTTAGTGAACCCATAACTTTAGATGTGTTTATTTGCATAGATACGTCTTTGTAGGCTTGGATGGTTGAGTCACTGACAATGTTGAGAGCTGACATGGCCTGACCTCCATGCCCCTGTGGGTGAGTTGAGCGTTGCTAGTTGCTAGAGCGGTTTGGGTGGTTGTTGTACGTCATATCGCAGCAACTTAATGGTTTTCAGATGTTTGTTCTTGACAGATTGACGTCCATAAAAGCTTTTGTGAATAGTTCCTGGTTAGGTGGACATGGATGTGGCCTGTAGCATGGTATCACTGATATGCATCGCTTTGTGAAGCTTTTGCAAAAATATATGCTTCACGGTTATTGAAGCCGAAGTCAATACATTGCATTCAATGTACAAAATGTTTCTGTGTATTCTCCTATACAGGCTGTAGTTGATGGTGAACTGCACTTATATTGAGTAGAATTCCTTATGGTGCTGGAGGAAACCCAACACAACTACCCTCTCACTGTCAGACATACAATACTGTTATTACTCTCTCTCTCTCTCTCTCTCTCTCTCTCTCTCTCTCTCTCTCTCTCTCTCTCTCTCTCTCTCTCTCTCTCTCTCTCTCTCTCTCTCTCTTTCTCAGCCAAGGAAGAGCACACACACACAAATACTGTACACATAGACTTTATTCACTTTAGTCCACCAGAATCACACACTCACACACACACACCACTCAATCCAAACACTTAAGCACTCTCCTTGTGATCTGGTCCATGACAACGCACAATAGCCTCCTTTTAGGAAGGCCCCAGGAGCAGACAGCCCAGTGCAGTATAACTGGGAAACTTATCCCATGGTATTATCTGGGATTTAAAAGTGTAATTGCTGTGCTTTTTGGCAGGGCAGAGCAGTGTTAGAGAGGTCTGAAGCGCTTTGTTGGACGACTGATTAATTAAATAACTGTGTTTGTGTGTGTGTGTGTGTGTGAGCGCGTGCATTTGCGTATGTGTATGTGCGTGTGTGCGGACCTGTCAGCTCAGCTGTTAAATAAATAAATCCGGTCTTTTGAACCCCAATCACTTGAACTTGGGGGAGCGCCTTCCTTTGCAGAGCCTAACCCCACCTCTCTATGCACCCCGCTGAGGACACAATGAGGGGGCTGTTAGAGTACGAGGGGGCTTTAGATATGTAATTACCCCCCAAACTGCCCCTCAGGAAGCTGCATAAACACAAAGCCTGTCTGTTTCAGTGATCAGTTGACTCCGTGAGCTGCAGGTGCAGGTGGGTGGTGTTAGCTGTGTGACACTAGCAGGTAAAACAGACCGGTAGTGAGGAGCAAGCAAAGAAGAAATTGCACTCTACAGTACATATGTGGTAGAAATGAACGTAAACAACAGTGAAGAACTAAATAAAAATGGATTACAAATAGATTATAACATATATTTGGATAAGTGTTTGTGTGTGTGTGTGTGTGTTTTTTTGACCTCTGTCAGTATGTCCATCAGTCTAAAACACTGTGCCACCTTCACCAGTAATTTTCTTCCCTCATCAACTTCCCCTAGATGAGGTATCTAGGTCACTCATTGTTTCCATTGTGTGCCTTCTCCTACCTCCTGGAAGTGAGCTGGTAACATTTGCTTTCACATTTGCAAGTTGGGCATTGGATGAAATAGAATGTGACTCATTGGCAGATGTATGCAAACGATGCACGGAGAGAAACACCTTGGAATGTAATGTATTGTCATTGTGTGTGGCCCTTATTATGAATAGTAGGGCTGAATGAGTTTGTTCATGCCCGTTTGAAATCAATGAGGAAAGGACAGTCTTTGTTGTTGTTGGGAGGGTGCGTGGATGGATGCAGTGGGTATGACAAGGGTTTTGTAAACAGGGTAGGAAGAGGTGTTGCGTGGTACAACGGACAGAGAGGATGGTGGTTATTTTGGGGGATGTGGGGGTGGCAGAGGGGTGTGGGGTGTGATGGAGGGGTCGTAGAGGGGTGGATAGGTCTAAATGGAAGCAGACTTGTCAACAGGACAGAGAGTTAAAGGGTTATTTCAGGGAGGGCCAGGCCATTGGTTGTGTTCTAGGTCCAAAAGGAAGGAGAGAGGGAGAGGGAGAGGGAGAGGGTGAGGGTGAGGGTGAGGGAGAGGGAGAGGGAGAGGGAGAGGGAGAGGGAGAGGGAGAGGGAGAGGGAGAGGGAGAGGGAGAGGGAGGGACTACAGGCTCTGGTCAACAGGTGGCTTCTGTCTGTCTGTCAGACTTATCAGGATCAGGAAGTGGAATAGAAACCACCGCCTAGACTGAGAGCGGAAAAAGCTGGACCACCCAGGATCCAGGAAGTAAGGTATAAAACACAACATCTCACACTGACACACCAACACACAGAGCCGTAAAGAACAAGAAAATACCAATGGGCACGCACACACACACACACACACACACACACACACACACACACACACACACACACACACACACACACACACACACACACACACACACACACACACACACACACACACACACACACGGCAGCAATGCACATAAACATATTAAGCATGTACAGTCTCAGTAATAGTGGCATCACTTAACATGCTCAAAGTACATGCAATTCAAATAGACAAAACACGTTCTCACACCACATGTTTAGAAAAAGCAGTCAGAACCTGGGAAGAATTTGCATTAAGCAGACATCAAAGAGCCAGAGCCCATCTGACATACATGTTTAAAATTCATATTCATTCATATTCATATACGTAAAACATGATTTATATTCTGTTGACACCATGTTCAGTGCTTGGAGGGATGAAGCGTCATTCTGAAACGTGTGTGTGTCACGACTTCAGCCGAAGTTGCTCCATCCCCTGGGGTGGGCTGCCGGAATAGGTCGACGTCGCCCAAGTACTAGCCATCACCGATCCACATTTCAGTGTCCGTTTGTCCTGTTCCCTTTCACACCTGTTTCCCATTTGTCACTAATTGTTTGTGCGTCTTATTCCCTCTGCTCCCCCCTGGTCTCTGTCAGTGATTGTCTACATTGTGAGTGTGTGTACGTGATTCAGAGTTCCATTGTTTTCGGAAGTACCACAGAGATTTGACAGTAAAGTTATTTTCCCGCTACCTTCCTGCCTCCCTGCGCTTGTTTCCACCACGCCTGCCTTTCGCGCAGGAAACATTCACAGAATCACCGACCCGCAAAATGGAAGCAGCAGGTGGGGTCAGCGCTCCTGCCCAGGTGGAGGAGCGAGTGCAGCAACATAAAGATATGTTGCAGCGGCTGGGGACCGCGATGGACAGAGTGCTGTCCACCATGGAGCGTTGGGGTCAGACCCCCCGTTCCTCCACCGGCTCCCCCCATGGCTCAGATGATCCCTCTCCCTGTTTCTGGGCAAGGGGGGATACGACTCTCACTCCCGAGGGCGTACGCTGGCGGAGCGACGGAGTGCCAGGGGTTCCTGCTACAGGTGGAGTTATACCTGGCCACCGTTCACCCGGCGCCCTCGGGACTAGAGAAAGTGTTGGCCCTCATCTCCTGTCTGGATGGGAGAGCCCTGCTGTGGGCCAACGCCATTTGGTTTGAGGGAGGTGCGGCGTTGGACCACTACGAGGAGTAGTGGTCCTTCCATCTACCACAGGGGACGAGGAGCGCACAGGAGTTCGCGCTGGACTTCCGGACCCTGGCGGCGAGCGCAGGCTGGAATGATCGGGCCTTGATCGACCACTATCGGTGTAGTCTCCGAGAGGACGGACGTCCGTCGGGAGTTGGCCTGCAGGGATGCCACCCTCACCCTGGACCAGCTGGTGGACATGTCCATCAGGCTGGATAACCTGTTGGCCACCCGAGGACGTCCCGATCAGGGTCCGGCAAACCAGCCTGCCAGCCTACCCACTTCTACACCCATGGAGTTGGGAGGGAGGGTTTTTTTCTGCACCAACTTTGGCCGCCGAGGACACACGGCGAGTCGGTGCTGGACGGACCCTCCTGGGAGTCGAGGTGGCAGGCAGAGCACTGTCGGGCCTTCCCAGGTGAGTCAGCAACAAACTCACCCAGAGCCCTCCGTTGTTCATATGTGTGTGTATGTAGTGTTCCCTGTATGTTCCCCGCATTCCCAGCATAGGGCGCTAGTCGATTCAGGCGCAGCTGGTAATTTCATGGACTGGGCGTTTGCCCGGAGGTTAGGGATCCCTATTGTGTCTCTAAATGTTCCCTTTCCTGTACATGCCTTAGACAGTCGTCCGTTGGGGTCGGGGCTGATCAGGGAAATCACGGCGCCACTAAATATGGTGACGCAGGGGGATCATGAGGAGAGAATTGAGCTATATCTCATTGATTCTCCTGCGTTTCCTGTGGTGTTGGGCATTCCCTGGTTGGCCTGTCACTACCCCAAAATTTCATGGAAACGGAGAGCTCTGGAGGGATGGTCCCGAGGGTGCTTGGGTAGGTGTGTGGGTGTTTCCGTGGGTGCTACTACGGTGGAGAGTTCAGACCAGGCGCCCACCATCCACATTCCCTCAGAATATGCCGATTTGGCTCTCGCCTTCTGTAAGAGGAAGGCGACTCAATTACCACCTCATCGACGAGGGGATTGTGCGATAAATCTCCTGGTAGACGCTGCCCTTCCTCGGTGTTATGTGTATCCCTTGTCACAGGCAGAGACGGAGGCTATGGAAACATATGTCTCCGAATCACTACGACATGGATACATTCGGTCCTCCACTTCCCCTGCCTCCTCAAGTTTCTTTTTTGTGAAGAAGGAGGGAGGACTGAGCCCGTGCATTGACATAGAGTCAATACATGGGGCGCGTTTTTTCACAAAACTAGACCTCAGGAGCGCTTACAATCTGGTGCGTATCCGAGAAGGGGATGAGTGGAAGACAGCCTTTAGTACCACCTCAGGGCACTATGAATACCTCGTCATGCCATACGGGTTGAAGAATGCTCCAGCAGTCTTTCAATCCTTTGTAGACGAGATCTTCAGGGACCTGCTTGGGCAGGGTGTAGTGGTGTATATCGATGATATATTGGTATACTCCGCTACACGCGGAGTATACTGCACTAGCTGTCGTGAAAGGTCTGAAGGTGTGGCGGCATTGGCTTGAGGGGGCTAAACACCCTTTTCTCATCTGGACTGACCACCGCAATCTGGAGTACATCCGGGCGGCGAGGAGACAGAATCCTCGCCAGGCAAGGTGGCCATGTTTTTCACCCGGTTTGATTTCAAGCTCTCCTACAGAGCGGGTTCACAGAATGTGAAGGCAGACGCGCTGTCCCGGGTGTATGACACGGAGGAGCGGCCCATCGATCCTACTCCCATCCTCCCTGCCTCGTGTCTGGTGGCTCCGGTGAGATGGGAGGTGGACACGGACATCGAAAGGGCGATGCGCACCGAGCCCACTCCCCCTCAGTGTCCCGAAGGGCTCAGGTACGTGCCGTCCGGTGTTCGTGACCGCTTGATCGTGTGGGCCCACACTTCACCCTCCTCTGGTCATCCTGGCATCGCGAGGACAGTGCGCTGCTTGAATGTAAAGTACTGGTGGCCCACTTCACTTTAGCTAAGGATGTGAGGACCTATGTTTCCTCCTGCTCGGTGTGTGCGCAGTACAAGGCGCCTAGACACCTACCCAGAGGTAAACTACAACTTCTACCCGTTCCACAGCGGCCGTGGTCACACCTGTCGGTGGGGAAAACGACGATCCTGGTCGTTGTGGATCGGTTTTCTAAGTCCTGTCGCCTCCTCCCTTTGCCCGGTCTACCGACGGCTCTGCAAACGGCACGAGGTATGCTACAGGCTGAGACTTCCACCTGACTACCGCATTAACCCCTCGTTCCATGTGTCTCTCCTCAGGCCGGTGGTGGCTGGTCCACTCCAAGGACATAGGATACTGGAGGTCCCTCCGCCCCCCGCTGGACATCGAGGGGGAACCAGCGTATGCTGTCCGAGCCATCCTGGACTCAAGACGTCGGGCTAGGGGCCTCCAGTACCTCGTGGAGTGGGAGGGATACGGCCCGAAGGAGAGATGCTGGGTACCGGTGGAGGACATCCTGGACACCTCACTGCTGAGGGAATTCCATCGCCTCCATCCGGGACGCTCCGCGCCTCGCCCCCCGGGCCGCCCTCGAGGCCGACGTCGACGCGCGGCAGGGCCCGCGCCTAAAGGGGGGGGTACTGTCACGACTTCAGCCGAAGTTGCTCCCTCCCCTGGGGTGGGCTGCCGGAATAGGTCGACGTCGCCCGAGTACTAGCCATCACAGATCCACATTTCAGTGTCCGTTTGTCCTGTTCCCTTTCACACCTGTTTCCCATTTGTCACTAATTGTTTGTGTGTCTTATTCCCTCTGCTCCCCCCTGGTCTCTGTCGGTGATTGTCTACATTGTGAGTGTGTGTACGTGATTCGGAGTTCCATTGTTTTCGGAAGTGCCACAGAGATTTGACAGTAAAGTTATTTTCCCCCTTACCCTCCTGCCTCCCTGTGCTTGTTTCCACCACGCCTGCCTTTCGCGCAGGAAACATTCACAGTGTGTGCTCTAGTGAGGAACGGGTCAGCTGTTTGTTTACCCGCACCCGTCCGTAATTGCTAAGAACCCATCGGTAACCACCCGACTATATGTGATAAAGTGAAAATCTAAGGCCTGCATCTGACCCTAACCCGCAAATATTGAAAATCTGCTGTAGGCCAGGCTTGATGAGTAGTTGACTAATTGAATCAGGTGTGCCAATTTAGAGTTAAAACAAAATGTGAAAAGTCGGTGTGGCCCGATGAGAAGGTTGTGAAACCCTGCTTTAGGCTACAGTCAGAGATGGCGGAACATGTTTCTGATAAGATTTCAGTTCTTCTTGGATGGATAATTGATGTGATTGAAATACTATCAGCTTTTATGATGCTGATAACGATATCACCTTTACAGACGGTCCCTAACTGCGCATTTGCATTCTCTCAAGATGCTGAAATAAATAAATCTTATTACTATTACTATTTCTGAGTAAAAATGTACATATGATGTATCATTTTTCTTTTGGTTGTTGTCTTATACTTGGGGGGCCAAATAAAATGCAGGCCACCTATTGGGGAACACTGTCCTAGGGTCGGAATCAAGTTACTCTTTGAAGAGGTACGTTTTCAGACGTTCTTGGAAAATAGGCAGGAACTCGGCTTTCCTGACGTTAGGGACAAGCTTGTTCCATCATTGAGGTTCCAGAACAGATAAGAATGATTAGCCCCAGTATTCTTTGTACTCCAGCATTCTTTTTATCCCAGCATTCTTTGTACTCCAGCATTGTTTGTGCTCCAGCATTTTTTGTACTCCAGCATTCTTTGTGCTGCACTCACATATTGATAGTGTGGCATTGCTGACACTCAGAGCTAGGCATATTACATTAGCTCTGGCATTCTTTACTGTAAATACACTCACTGCTAGATAGTAATAGCCCTAGCATTCTTTCACTACACTCACAGCTAGCTAGTGTTTGCCACAACATTCTTTAAATACACTCACCATTAACAAAGTTTAGCCATTAGCTACATGCATTCTTTAACTGCATTTGGCATGGCGTAATGCGTCCGTGTACAGGTTCAACCATGTCCAGGGTGCTTATGTTCTTTCCATTTGCTTTATCAGAAAAACACATATACTGACAACATTCCTGACAGTAAAGGTTAAGATGCTGCCTCCGCCCCTGACTCCACAAACAGACCTCTCTCTCACTCACTAAGAAAATAACACTCTGTGAGTACTGTACTGTTGAGGGCATTCAAAAGAGAACCTGTACTTCAGCACAGGTAAAAACATGTGCTTCAATGTTAATGTAACTGTTCCTTCGGGGAAGTATTTCTGTAATTAGCTACACTGCACATTTACCATGTATCTATGCTGCAGCAAAGGCATTTGAAAAAGTAACTTCTTAGTACTGTAACACTGTATGTAATGTAACTACAAGGTCATGGGATTGGTAGCACTGGTTTGATTGTGCTGCAGAGTCAGTATAGTACGGTGAAATGAGTAATGAATTGTTGTGCTATGAACATGAGTTACATAGACTGTAGCAGATGCAGTTCGATTCAGGCGGCTCCATTCTCATTCAGAGGCAATTCCTATTTAAAAGGAAGTTGGCATAGCAACTCATAGTGATTCTTATTAAGATAAGAAATGCTTTTCTTGTTGGAAACATATTTTTTCGGTGGTGATGAATTACGAGCTGTCTTGGATGCGTGCCGTTGCTCGAGAATGTGGCAAGATATTTACGGAAAGCTCCTCGCTTTGCAACTGCTAAGTTTATAACCTGACAACATTCCTGCAGAGAGAAGCGAGAAAGAGAGATAGAGAGAGAGAGAGAGAGAGAGAAAGAGAGAGAACAAAAACAAAAACAAACAAGAGGTGTAAATGTGTGAAAGATTAACAAATGCCCTTCAGAGAGAGAGAGAGAGAAAGAGCAATATGTGTCACATGTTGCCACAAGAAAAGGGCAACCAGTGAAGAACAAACACCATTGTAAATACATATTTATGTTTATTTATTTTCCCTTTTGTACTTTAACTAATTGCACATCGTTACAACACTGTATATATACATAATATGACTTGAAATGTCTTTATTATGTATTTTGTTTATAATCTATTTAATCAAAGCATCAAAGCTGGGACTGAGCATCAAAAGCTGGGACCGAGAGACTGAAAAAAAGCTTCTATCTCAAGGCCAACAGACTGTTAAACAGTAATCACTAGCACATTAGAGGCTGCTGCCTATAGACATAGACTAGAAATCACTGGCCACTTTAAGAAATGGAACACTAGTCACTCTAATAATGTTTACATATCTTGCATTACTCATCTCATATGTATATACTTTATTCTACTGTATCTTAGTCCAATGTCGCTCTGACATCGCTCGTCTATATACTGTATGTATATATTCTTAATTCCATTCTTTACTTTGTGTGTATTGGGTACATGTTGTGAAATTGTTAGATATTACTTGTTAGATATTACTGTACTGTCGGAGCTAGAAGCACAAGCATTTCGCTACTCCCGCAATAACATCTGCTAACCACGTGTATGTGACCAATACGATTTGATTGGATTGGATTTGATTTCACATGCTTTGGAAATGTAAACGTATATTTCCCATGCCAATAAAGCCCTTAAATTGAATTGAATTGAATTGAATTGAAATTGAATTGAGAGAGAGAGAGTGGGAGCAAGAGAGGGAGGAAAGGCATGAAGAAAGAGGAGGGCCTCTGATCTAGGAGTTGGTGTGAGTTGAGCGATTCAGTGGCAGTGACACCACACAAGGCTCCAGTGTTGAAGGGTATAGGCCCAGGGACCAGGGTCCGGCCCAGCTGTCTGCCCAGCCAGGGTGAGATAACCCTGGGCCTCCTGCTACTCCCTGCCCCCCTCCAGCTGTCACAGCCTGGAGAAACGGCCGATTCACAGCCAGGACATTGGGTCACTGTTCAAGGCCTGAGGGCGTGATTGATGGGACACAAACACTCACACATAAATACACAGGCACATGTGAGTGCATCCGGTGACATACACACACACACACACACACACACACACACACACACACACACACACACACACACACACACACACACACACACACACACACACACACACACACACACACACACACACACACACACACACACACACACACAATAAACATTTCCATGTGCTCATAACATTTACACATGAGACCATTAGACACAGATACATACATACTGTAAGCCAGGGCTCCAGAATGTGACCATTTAGTCACATTTTGTGACCCTTTGACTTGCCCGTGCAAGTAACAAAACGTATTGGTCACATTCTCTGGTCACCTCACTCAAAACTTCCTATTTCTTTTAGGAGGCTAAAACCATGATTTGGCCAAACAGTAAAGTGCTTTATCCTCATGATTTCTCTAATGAAAGTGTCTGCCTGCCTGCCCCTGTACCGGTTTCACTGGGGCCTGCTGCTGTGTCGAGCGAGCCACTCTCTCCCCTTTCGCTGGAGAAAAAAAATATTTATTATAGTAAACGAAAACTGAAATACGTTTTACTCCAAACATAACACTATGTATTCAGGACAAAAAGTGAATTGCTTTGCCACATTTGTCCTTGCAGATTTACTTTAGTAGCTCGTTGAATACTTTTATTCTATACAGGCTTCCTTCTTTTCGCTCTGTCAATTGGGTTATTATTGTGGAGTAAGTACAATGTTGTTGATCCATCCTCAGTTTTCTCCTATCACAGCCATTAAACTCTATAACTGTTTTAAAGTCAACATTGGCCTCATGGTGAAATCCCTGAGCGGTTTCCTTCCTCTCTGGCAACTGAGTTAGGAAGGATGCCTGTATCTTTGTAGAGATTGGGTGTATTGATACACCATCCAAAGTGAAATTAATAACTTCACTATTCTCAAGGTCTGCTTTTTTTTTTTAAGTGCCCTTATTTGTGAGGCATTGGAATTCCTCCCTGATTGAATCTGTGTTTGAAATTCACTGCTTGACTGAGGGACCTTACAGATAATTGTATGTGTGGGGTACATTAATGAGGTAGACAATTTGTTTTAGACTATGCATGTGAGTCCATGCAACTTAATGTGTGACTTGTTAAGCACATTTCTACTCCTGAACTTATTTAGTCTTGCCATAACTAAAGGGTTCAGTACTTATTGACTCAAGACATTTCAGCTTTTCATTTGTAATTAATTTGTAAAAATGTCTAAAAACAACTCTACTTTGACATTATGGGGTATTGTGTTTAGGCCAGTGACACATTTTTTACATGTAAAACCTCACACTTCCAACCACACATTTCAATATCAAATCCTGCTAAATATTCCTGTGATACAACATGATGATGTTAAAGCTGCTGTGAAGGACAACTGGAAAATGTATTTCATGTGAAAGATTATTATGACCCGCCACACCTTTCGGTTTCACTGAGCTCAGTGTATCTGCTAGTAATCATGCCTTGATTACATCTCATCTGATATTTGTTGTGAAAGCATGAAAATATAAAAAGAAGGGATGAATCCAATCTCTTAACTATTCATAGACATCTGCAGAATGAGCATGTAATGTGTGTTATTTGAGATGTGTCTTATCAACACTAATGCTATTGGAGAACCATTCACACACAAACACACACACTTTACGCACACACACACACACACACACACAGATAGTAGCCTTGTTTACACCTTGCACTAACATATGGGTTTACTGATCGGATCAGTTTTATTTATCTAAAATACCTCAAATAAATAGTATCTTTATTTTATGAGGAGAATGCTCCACCTCACGTAATTTCATACAGCCTCTTGCAATTAGAACCTTTATTCCAATTTGCATCACATTTAACGTTATTCACACAGAAATAGATTATACATGCAATATGTTCCTCTTCCTGCATTTTTCAAAAAAACGTATTTGAATCTTTTCAAAGAGCAGCTTCTATCTCAAGGCCATCAGACAGCTAAACAGCCATTAGAGGCTGCTGCCTATAGGCATAGACTAGAATTCACTGGACACTTTAAGGAATGGAACACTAGTCACTTTAATAATGTTTACCTTTCTTGCATTACTCATCTCATATGTACAGTGGGGAGAACAAGTATTTGATACACTGCCGATTTTGCAGGTTTTCCTACTTACAAAGCATGTAGAGGTCTGTCATTTTTATCATAGGTACACTTCAACTGTGAGAGATGGAATCTAAAACAAAAATATGATTTTTAAATAATTAATTTGCATTTTATTGCATTTTATTGCACTCAATCAAACAGACTCCAACCTCTCCACAATGGCCAAGACCAGAGAGCTGTGTAAGGACATCAGGTGATAAAATTGTAGACCTGCACAAGGCTGGGATGGGCTACAGGACAATAGGCAAGCAGCTTGGTGAGAAGGCAACAACTGTTGGCGCAATTATTAGAAAATGGAAGAAGGTCAAAATGACGGTCAATCTCCCTCGGTCTAGGGCACCATGCAAGATCTCACCTCGTGGGGCATCAATGATCATGAGGAAGGTGAGGGATCAGCCCAGAACTACACGGCAGGACCTGGTCAATGACCTGAAGAGAGCTGGGACCACAGTCTCAAAGAAAACCATTAGTAACACACTATGCCGTCATGGATTAAAATCCTGCAGCGCACGCAAGGTCCCCCTGCTCAAGCCAGCGCATGTCCAGGCCCGTCTGAAGTTTGCCAATGACCATCTGGATGATCCAGAGGAGGAATGGGAGAAGGTCATGTGGTCTGATGAGACAAAAATAGAGCTTTTTGGTCTAAACTTTCTGTACCAAATATTAAGTTCTGCTGTTCTGATGTATCAAATACTTATGTCATGCAATAAAATGCAAACTAATTACTTAAAAATCATACAATGTGATTTTCTGGATTTTTGTTTTAGATTCCGTCTCTCACAGTTGAAGTGTACCTATGATAAAAATTACAGACCTCTACATGCTTTGTAAGTAGGAAAACCTGCAAAATCGGCAGTGTATCAAATACTTGTTCTCCCCACTGTATATACTGTATTCAATACTCTTCTACTGTATCTAATGTATATAGGCCTAATTCATTCCTTACTTAGATTTGTGTGTATTTGGGTATATGTTTTGTAATTGTTAGATATTACTTGTTAGACATTACTGGATTGTCGGAACTAGAAGCACAAGCATTTTGCTACACCCGCATTAACATCTGCTAAACATGTGTATGTGATCAATACAATTTGATTTGATTTGATTTTTATAATGCAGAACATGTGAGAGTGTATCTTCTGCACTCAAGCACAGTGCTATGTGCTGTGAAAGCAACATGGAAGTGTAGATAGGCATACAGGAATGAGCGTGGATATTAAATGCGAGTTCAGGCGAAGTCACCCAGAAGAGGATGCCTGAAATGGAAGTGTAGAGAGATATATAAATGAACATTTTGTACATTGAATGCAATGTATTGACTTAGGCGTCAACAATCGCGATGCGTATCTTTTTGCAAAAGCATCACAAAGTGATAAATAGCAATGATGCCATGTCGTTGAATGAGCATTGAGATAATACATGAGGACACATGGGAAATGCATCTGAAGTGAAGTGTGTGTAGACCTAAACCAGGTGTATGAACCAAGGTATGCACACGTACTGAAAGACTGTGTACAGTATCTAAGCCTAACGTTATGGCCTAAGAATTCGACAGATGTTCCACTAGTACAGGCACTGACAAGACAAGACAATGCAAGGAGCTTATCAGTAAAGCTAAAGGAAATTTCCCCTTACCCAACACGCAACACACTATTGGCTGGGCTGGGCATGCTCTGTGTGGTTACCTACCATCTGCAACAGAGAATGCCAATGCCAATAAACAAAATACAAAATATCCTTGGTCGATAGCACATGAAAGAGGACCCCCCCCCCCCCCCCCACACACACACACACACAAACACACACACAATCCCCACACCCCCTCAGAGGAATTCACCATAGAGTTCTGTGCGGTTCCTCCCCATCACACACACACACACACCCTAAACCCCTCCCCCATCAGAATGAGAAGATGGTGTTCTTGTTTGTTTGGAATGCGAATGAATGCCTAATATCTCTGCCTTATGGTGGGGATTATGACAAGTTAACAGAACAATTACACTGATACAATGATTATAGTCAACGAGACAATCCTCCTACAGCAGGCTGGGGTATCGCTGTGGGAAACTGTGCCTGTTTTGTAATATCTGCCATTACAGATACAAATATGATCACGACACAGTCTTGGTTTATCATCGTTTATGAGGTGTCTGGAGGTTCTCTCCACAGCTGAGCAGCTACATATAGGAGATAATGTCCTGGCATATGTTCCAAACGGCACACTATTTCCTATGTAGCACACTACTTTTGACCAGAGCCCTATGGGCCTAGGTGAAAACTAGTGCACATTATATTAGGATTATGAGGTCAATTTGGGACGCACATAATGTTCTGCTCATTTTGCAGCCTGGTTGGACCGTCCCAGCTCTGAGGGTGTGTGCATGCATGCATGTGTGCCTGTGTGTGTCAATTCAGCCTGCCCTGTCAGAAGAGGCCAGTTTATTAGAGACTGCAGCAGTCAACTGCAGCAGGGAACACGTTAGCTACAGGCTAATGGGAGATGCTGGGGCGTCCACCCTTTTACTGGACCATTTAGACCAGGGGTGTCAAACATAGGGCCCAGGTCCAATACGGAGGGGGTCCAATTCACACACCTGCCTATATAAGGTCCCACAGTTGACAGTATATGTCAGAGCAAAAACCAAGCCATGAGGTCAAAATAATTGTCCGTAGCGCTCTGAGACACGATTGTGTTGAGGCACAGATCTTGGGAAGGGTACCAAAACATTTGTGCATTTCTGCAACTAACTGAATATACTTTTAAATAACTAAAACCAAATCGAAACTGTGTAGAAATGATAATGGACCTTCATGGGATAAATGAGGAAGACACATTTCAGTTGAATGCATTCAACTGACTAGTATCCCATCTTTCCCTTTCTCTTCATACAGTTTCTTGACTGTGTCCAGCTCGCTAATAATTCCAGAAAATAAAGCTATAGATGTCAGGGAGCATCGAAAGTTCCAAAAACTAGAGAACTACATTTTGCTAGTTTTGTCTAGGAAATATTACAAATGACACACACATACACATACTGTCCATACACACACCTCATATACACACACCTCACATAGCCAATATGATATAAAAGTCATTAACATTTCCATGCATGCAGAATGACTTGTCAATCAGACGCTTCACCACCCTGGGGATCCCCGTGCTTATTCTCCTGTTGGTTAATTATATCTGTGAAATGATCAGCGTGTGTGTGTGTGTGTGTGTGTGTGTGTGTGTTTGTGTGCATGTGCGTGCACACGTGAGTGTGTGTGTGCGTCTGTGTGTGTTTGTGAGTGTGTGTGTGTCTATGTGTGTGTGACTGTGTGTGTGTATGTCTATGTGTGTGTCTATGTGTGTGTGTGTCTGTGTGTGTGTGTGTAATCACTTCACTGCCTGCTATTATTGGGAAGGGGAGATATGAATATGCGTTATGAATACATTATAGGTAGACAGTGAACAAATACTATACCACTGGCAGACTGTTTCAGTGTGATATGTGGACAAGTGCATTTGTTATAGACAGACAGTGGTGGGATTGGGGAAATGGGGGACACATGGGAAATGTCAGGGGAAATATTTTTGACAAGTGGAAAATAAGCTCATTGCCCAGTGATGTGATTATGGTGAGTTCCGGAAGAAGTGATGTGATTATGGTGAGTTCCGGAAGAAGTGATGTGATTGTGGTGAGTTCCGGAAGAAGTTATTTTATTTTCTCTATTACACTCCTGGAGAGGAAGGAATGGCTTTCCTTGGGAAGCATGTATTAGTAGGTACGAGAGCATCTCTAGAATAATAATTCATTTACACACACATAATCGTATTATGTTCAGGGACATACAAGATACTGTATGTAGATGACTAAATTGGAAAAATAAATTGAAAATGTCATTTTGAAAATTGAAAATTTTCATGCTGTCATCTGGCAAAATCCCACTTTAGGGCTCTATTCAATCAGCTCCATTTTAGCCGCCATCTGCATAGCGGTTGTTTTGACGTGTCGGAGGTGGATCTGCCTTAGAGCGGTCGATTCCACAAGGGGATTGGCTGCACAGAGTTGGATGAACATAAATCCCATGCAGCCTTGTTTACAAGTTCTAACACTGGAATATGAAATGTAATCTACACCTCAATTAGGATGATAGAAATCATGATTTTTCTATATGAGTGCAATTATTTCTATATTGCCTACACTTTCTCATTCTGAACTTCTACCGCAAGTAGGACGCGTGTGGCTTTGTGACGATGAACGCAAGAGCAGCTGCTCGCCGATTTGACAGCTCCAGCGCAGTTCACCTCCGACACAGGCAAAACATCCGCTATGCGGGTGTCTGCTATCGTGTCACAGGGTTCACATCCAAGAATTCCACATCTCAACGTGTAATTACAGGAGTGGAATCTCCCTCTGCATGCACCTGTATGTGAATAGTTCTAGAATGAGAAGGACGTCAGTCACATCCCTCTCTGTTCTGTCACGACAACATAAGAGAAGAATGACACATACAGTTGAAGTCGGAAGTTTACATATCCACAGATATGTCCTCTGGTCCGATGAAACAAAAATAGAACTGTTTGGCCATAATGACCATCGTCATGTTTCGAGGAAAAAGGGTGAGGCTTCCAAGGCGAAGAACACCATCCCAACCGTGAAGCACGGGGGTGGCAGCATCATGTTGTGGGGGTGCTTTGCTGCAGGTGGGACTGGTGCACTTCACAAAATAGATGGCATCATGAGGAAGGAAAATTATGTGGATATATTGAAGCAACATCTCAAGACATCAGTCAGGAAGTTAAAGCTTGGTCGCAAATGGGTCTTCCAAATGGACAATGACCCCGAGCGTACTTCCAAAGTTGTGGCAAAATGGCTGAAGGACAACAAAGTCAAGGTATTGGAGTGGCCATCACAAAGCCCTGACCTCAATCCTATAGAAAGGTTGTGGGCAGAACTGAAAAAGCGTGTGTGAGCAAGGAGGCCCACAAACCTGACTCAGTTACACCAGTTCTGTCAGGAGGAATGGGACAAAATTCACCCAACTTATTGTGGGAAGCTTGTGGAAGGCTACCTGAAACATTTGACCCAAGTTTAACAATTTAAAGGCAATGCTACCAAATACTAATTGAGTGTAGTGTATGTAAACTTCTGACCTACTGGGAATGCGATAAAAGAAATAAAAGCTGAAATAAATCATTCTCTTTACTATTATTCTGACATTTAACATTCTTAAAATAAAGTGGTGATCCTAACTGACCTAAGACAGGGAATTTTTACTATGATTAAATGTCAGGAATTGTGAAAAACGGAGTTTAAATGTATTTGGCTAAGGTGTTTGTAAACATCCGACTTCAACTGTAGCAACACTGCCAGCAACACCTCTGTCTTTATCTACTGTGTCTGGCAACATGAAGTTAGTGATGAGTCACTCTGATAGTGAAGTATCTCTCCATGGAAACAACAACATCCATCTAGAGTGCTGCTGAAGGCAAAACACAACAAAACAATTAGCCTTTCTTCCATTCCTTCTTGAGGTAAGTAGCATTATTTATAATGGCCCTTGTCCGGTGGCGGTGAGATTAACGCTTTATGCAGATGGGTGAACTGGCTGAGTGTTTATGAAGACAGAACATGTTTTTCTGAGACCCAGTGCTGGTCTAATGGGAACATCTCCTGCTGTTCAGTTGGGCTCCATATAGACACAGGCAAGATCAACTTGCCTGTTAGAAATAATTAAATTTATTTTTTACAAGAATGGCATGTGGTAGGCTGCTGTATATTGTAAAACGATCTCATTGTGTATTTGTCAGTATTTCTCAGTCTCAGTATTTTTGGAATGCGAGTTATTTACGGACACATATCTTTTTTAATACATTTCAGATGTGAGGTCATTGGGGCGGCAGGTAGCCTAGTGGTTAGAGTGTTGGGCCTGTAACTGAAAGGTTGCCGAATCGAATCCCTGAGCTGACAAGGTAAAAATCTGTCGTTCTGCCCCTGAACAAGGCAGTTAACCCACTGTTCCTAGGCTGTCATTGCCTAGTAAAATAAAGGTTAAAATAAAAATTGTAGAAAAGAATGCCCCGTGTGACAAATACTTTGGGTGTTCAGCATCAAGTGTGTTTTAACATGTGCTATGTTTCCTGCTCAAATTCCTTGGTGCAGGCTACAAAGAATCCTGGAAAGGACTTGCCCTTGAGGCTGGAGATAGTGGATTTCTCATCCTGAGGCAAGACAAACTAATATTAAGGATACTGCAAAGGTCAACCAGCTGCAATAGGCCAGATAGGAAAAACACTTCAAATACGAATAATTCTTTATCTGTGTTATGTTTCAGCAATACATACCAATTCCATGTCACTTTGATCATATTTGCTCAGCAAAATATTGGTGAAAAATGATACATAGGCCTTTATCTTTTACCGAAGTCATGATCATGGTTGAAATGTAAGCTACCACTCGTTATATGTTTCATGTTTGATTTAGGTTGAAAAGGCACGCTCTCTCTCTCTCTCTCTCTCTCTCTCTCTCTCTCTCTCTCTCTCTCTCTCTCTCTCTCTATTGGCATTGGAAATATACTGTATGTTTAGACTGACAAAGCAAGTGAAATAAATAATAAACTAAATTGAAATAAACTAAAAATGAACAGTAAACATTAGGAATAGAGACATTTCAAAAGTCATATTATGTCTATATACAGTGTTGTAACAATATGCAAATAGTTAAAGTACAAAAGGAAAAACAAATAAACATAAATATGGGTTGTATTTACAGTGGTGTTTGTTCTTCACTGGTTGCCCTTTTCTTGTGGCAACAGATCACACATCTTGCTGCTGTGATGGCACAAGATGTGGTGATGTGGTATTTCACCCAATACAGTGGGGAGAACAAGTATTTGATACACTGCCGATTTTGCAGGTTTTCCTACTTACAAAGCATGTAGAGGTCTGTAATTTTTATCATAGGTAAACTTCAACTGTGAGAGAAGGAATCTAAAACAAAAATCCAGAAAATCACATTGTATGATTTTTAAAAAATTAATTTGCATTTTATTGCATGACATAAGTATTTGATCAACTACCAACCAGTAAGAATTCCGGCTCTCACAGACCTGTTAGTTTTTCTTTAAGAAGCCCTTCTGTTCTCCACTCATTACCTGTATTAACTGCACCTGTTTGAACTCGTTACCTGTATAAAAGACATCTGTCCACACACTCAATCAAACAGACTCCAACCTCTCCACAATGGCCAAAACCAGAGAGCTGTGTAAGGACATCAGGGATAAAATTGTAGACCTACACAAGGCTGGGATGGGCTACAGGACAATAGGCAAGCAGCTTGGTGAGAAGGCAACAACTGTTGGCGCAATTATTAGAAAATGGAAGAAGTTCAAAATGACGGTCAATCTCCCTCGGTCTGGGGCACCATGCAAGATCTCACCTCGTGGGGCATCAATGATCATGAGGAAGGTGAGGGATCAGCCCAGAACTACACGGCAGGACCTGGTCAATGACCAGAAGAGAGCTTCGACCAAAGTCTCAAAGAAAACCATTAGTGACACACTATGCCGTCATGGATTAAAATCCTGCAGCGCACGCAAGGTCCCCCTGCTCAAGCCAGCGCAAGTCCAGGCCCGTCTGAAGTTTGCCAATGACCATCTGGATGATCCAGAGGAGGAATGGGAGAAGGTCATGTGGTCTGATGAGACAAAAATAGAGCTTTTTGGTCTAAACTCCACTCGCCGTGTTTGGAGGAAGAAGAAGGATGAGTACAACCCCAAGAACACCATCCCAACCGTGAAGCATTTTCTGCAAAGGGGACAGGACGACTGCACCGTATTGAGGGGAGGATGGATTGGGCCATGTATCGCGAGATCTTGGCCAACAACCTCCTTCCCTCAGTAAGAGCATTGAAGATGGGTCGTGGCTGGGTCTTCCAGCATGACAACGATCTGAAACACACAGCCAGGGCAACTAAGGAGTGGCTCCGTAAGAAGCAACTCAAGGTCCTGGAGTGGCCTAGCCAGTCTCCAGACCTGAACCCAATAGAAAATCTTTGGAGGGAGCTGAAAGTCCTTATTGCCCAGCGACAGCCCCGAAACCTGAAGGATCTGGATGGAGGAGTGGGCCAAAATCCCTGCTGCAGTGTGTGCAAACCTTGTCAAGAACTACAGGAAACGTATGATCTCTGTAATTGCAAACAATGGTTTCTGTACCAAATATTAAGTTCTGCTTTTCTGATGTATCAAATACTTATGTCATGCAATAAAATGCAAATTAATTACTTAAAACTCATACAATGTGATTTTCTGGATTTTTGTTTTAGATTCCGTCACTCACAGTTGAAGAGTACCTATGATAAAAAATTACAGACTTCTACATGCTTTGTAAGTGGGAAAACCTGCAAAATCGGCAGTGTATCAATTACTTGTTCTCCCCACTGTACATATGGGAATTTATCAAAATTGGATTTTGTTCCCCCCCCCCCCCCCCCCCCCCCCTCTGTCTGTCTCTGTCAATTCCATTTCAATTTCAATTTAAAGGGATTTATTGGCATGGGAAACACATGTTTACATTGCCAAAGCAATTGGAATAGATTATAAACAAAAGTGAAATAAACAATAAAAAATGTACAGTAAACGTTACACTCACAAAAGTCTTAATAGAATAAAGACATTTCAAGTGTCATATCATGTATGTACTGTATATAGTGTTGTAATGAGGTGCAAATAGTTAAAGTACAAAAAGGAAAATAAAAAAACATAATTACGGGTTGTATTTAATGTCTCTCTCTCTCTCTCTCTCTCTCTCTCTCTCTCTCTCTCTCTCTCTCTCTCTCTCTCTCTCCCCCCCCCCCGACATACAGTATATGTATGAGCTGTAGATGTAATTTTTCCCTCCTTCTTTAATTTAGCACAACTAGTTGTAGGAGCTTGTGTAATGCCCCCCTAGAGGCTCACAAAAGTCTTAATAGAATAAAGACATTTCAAGTGTCATATCATGTATATACTGTATATAGTGTTGTAATGAGGTGCAAATAGTTAAAGTACAAAAAACATAATTACGGGTTGTATTTAATGTCTCTCTCTCTCTCTCTCTCTCTCTCTCTCTCTCTCTCTCTCTCTCTCTCTCTCTCTCTCTCTCTCTCTCTCTCTCTCTCTCTCTCTCCCCCCCCCTGACATACAGTATATGTATGAGCTGTAGATGTAATTTTTCCCTCCTTCTTTAATTTAGCACAACTAGTTGTAGGAGCTTGTGTAATGCCCCCCTAGAGGCTAGGAATTATGAGAGTCAAAGAGAACCGTAATTACCATCTAGGCCTTGGGCCTGCCTCCACCAAAAGCACATTAGCCACTTCAAATGCTCGCAGAGAAACGCAAACATCGGGGGCATATACAGTGGGGAGAACAAGTATTTGATACACTACCGATTTTGCAGGTTTTCCTACTTACAAAGCATGTAGAGGTCTGTACTTTTTATCATAGGTACACTTCAACTGTGAGAGACGGAATCTAAAACAAAAATCCAGAAAATCACATTGTATGATTTTTAAATAATTAATTTGCATTTTATTGCATGACATAAGTATTTGATCACCTACCAACCAGTAAGAATTCCGGCTCTCACAGACCTGTTAGTTTTTCTTTAAGATGCCCTCCTGTTCTCCACTCATTACCTGTATTAACTGCACCTGTTTGAACTCGTTACCTGTATAAAAGACACCTGTCCACACACTCAATCAAAACAGACTCCAACCTCTCCACAATGGCCAAGACCAGAGAGCTGTGTCAGGACATCAGAGATAAAATTGTAGACCTGCAATAGGCTGGGATGGGCTACAGGACAATAGGCAAGCAGCTTGGTGAGAAGGCAACAACTGTTGGCGCAATTATTAGAAAATGGAAGAAGTTCAAGATGACGGTCAATCTCCCTCGGTCTGGGGCACCATGCAAGATCTCACCTCGTGCGGCATCAATGATCATGAGGAAGGTGAGGGATCAGCCCAGAACTACACGGCAGGACCTGGTCAATGACCTGAAGAGAGCTGGGACCACAGTCTCAAAGGAAACCATTAGTAACACACTACGCCGTCATGGATTAAAATCCTGCAGCGCACGCAAGGTCCCCCTGCTCAAGCCAGCGCATGTCCAGGCCCATCTGAAGTTTGCCAACGACCATCTGGATGATCCAGAGGAGGAATGGGAGAAGGTCATGTGGTCTGATGAGACAAAAATAGAGCTTTTTGGTCTAAACTCCACTCGCCGTGTTTGGAGGAAGAAGAAGGATGAGTACAACCCCAAGAACACCATCCCAACCGTGAAGCATGGAGGTGGAAACATCATTCTTTGGGGATGCTTTTCTGCAAAGGGGACAGGACGACTGCACCGTATTGAGGGGAGGATGGATGGGGCCATGTATCGCGAGATCTTGGCCAACAACCTCCTTCCCTCAGTAAGAGCATTGAAGATGGGTCGTGGCTGGGTCTTCCAGCATGACAACGACCCGAAACACACAGCCAGGGCAACTAAGGAGTGGCTCCGTAAGAAGCATCTCAAGGTCCTGGAGTGGCCTAGCCAGTCTCCAGACCTGAACCCAATAGAAAATCTTTGGAGGGAGCTGAAAGTCCGTATTGCCCAGCGACAGCCCCGAAACCTGAAGGATCTGTATGGAGGAGTGGGCCAAAATCCCTGCTGCAGTGTGTGCAAACCTGGTCAAGAACTACAGGAAACGTATGATCTCTGTAATTGCAAACATAGGTTTCTGTAGCAAATATTAAGTTCTGCTTTTCTGATGTATCAAATACTTATGTCATGCAATAAAATGCAAATTAATTACTTAAAAATTATACAATGTGATTTTCTGGATTTTTGTTTTAGATTCCGTCACTCACAGTTGAAGAGTACCTATGATAAAAATTACAGACTTCTACATGCTTTGTAAGTGGGAAAACCTGCAAAATCGGCAGTGTATCAAATACTTGTTCTCCCCACTGTAACTACTGCGGTACAGAGGGAGGTAAAGGTTTTCTACCCAGCCACCCCTCCTGTTATTCCCTCATGTGACTGGGATGGTTATGTAAGAATGGCATTTCGAGGGAGAGTGCTTTTTAAATGCCTTTTGTGTTGTTTTTGTTTTCTCAATCACAGTTGGGCCGTCAGTCGTAGATGCTGATTGAGCACAATGACGGAGAGACGTTTTAAGTTCACATGTACTGTAGCAGCTGTTCTTATGGCTACAGTAGAACAGGTGGCTTTGTCATCAATTGTATGTTACAGTACTGTACATGCTACTGAGTCTTATTTCCTGTTTCCTGCAAATAGTCCGGGTAGGACAAGGTCGCGTTTGCTTCAAGCTGCGCTCAAAGCTACCTTTGTAACCTCAATCTCATACCCCTGCAGTGGAAAGGTCCAGAACATTAAAAGCTAATACACAACACATTATACACCCACTCTTATCTGGCTGACTAATCTAATGGAATTTGTATTTTATATGTATTAGGTTTTACTAAAGTATCTCAAAGCCTCATCTGTACCCTTCAGAATCACCATCGACCCCGTAATGCAGCCATTAAGCACTGGCCCAGATCAATAGCTCTCAAAAAGGCATTTATCACACCCATAGATAAAAGGAGAGATGATCTAAGGGACCTCTGTGGGATTCTGACTCAGTGCCTCTACCCTAATTGTACCGTATTCCCTGTATAGTGCACTACTTTTGACCTGGGCCCACTACAGGAAGTAGGATCCAGAAGCAATACAAACATTATTATTGGAAGTGATGTACGTCAGAACGTCAATGTGAAGTGTGGCTGTTTTAGTACTTCCAGCTGAATGTTTCGACGTTAGAATTAATAGAAATCCTAGTACAAATTGAATCTCCACATGATATCAACATTACTAAGTGAAAACCGTTCAGTCACTTTTATGTTGCCAGATCTGGAGCCATGCTGTGTGTGTTTACAGATATGAAGCTTAGTGAACTAATGAGTACAATTAATAATGTTATTTAGCAGTCGTTTATGAACGCTTCCATACATCATACTATCTAACATGTTATTGTTCTCTGCTTGGAAAGGGAATGTCTATAAAATGAACATAAAATGCAGACTAACTCCTTCAGAGTATACCCCTCTCTACAACAGAGTGGTTATCCCCCCCTTTTTCTCTTTCTCTCTCTCCTCCTTTCTCTCTCTGGCTTTCCCCATCTCTCCTTCTCTCTCTCGCTCTCTCTCTCCCGCTCTCTCCCTCTCGCCTTCTCTCTTAGTGAGATTGGGAGCAGTTTCAATCCATCGATCTCATTTTCATTAGTTTGAAATTAGATTCGGTATCCTTGGGTATCCGTAGGTGGCTGAATCTGCAAAGGCTGTTGACCCTGCCTGATCTGGCTTATACCCAGTGTGCCTGTAAACCCCTTAAACCCCCGGCCTAGTCAGGGACCACCGCTGATCCACCATGGAATCAGTTGGATCCCAAATGACACCCTTTTATATTTATAGTGCACTACCTTTGACAAGGCCCTATACTATAAGCCACCATGTAGGGAATGTGGTGCCATTTAGGACTCAGCTATGGTGTGGAGCAACCACCATAGAAGAGTTAGTGTTGTAATCCACAGCCAACAGACCTAGAGTGACAAATGTTAAACCTCCATGCATCATATTCATTACCAAGCCTCGGTGCTTGGGGAGAGGAGAGAAGAGGAGAGGAGAGGAGAGGAGAGGAGAGGAGAGGAGAGGAGAGGAGAGGAGAGGAGAGGAGAGGAGAGGAGAGGAGAGGAGAGGAGAGGAGAGGAGGTAAAGAAAGATGTATTTGGTGGGCACAGTGTGCATGTTTATTTGTCCACAATCTCACCACATTTATTGTTGTAATTCACGAAGGGTTAGGACCTGAACTCATGTTTGGTGCCTCTCAGAGATTAGGAGGGTTGAGACCACTGGAACACTCTAATATAGATGGTCTATACATGCTCAAACTATAAACAAACTATCACCGGCAACTGAACTGCAACAGCTTGCCTAGGGTCAGGGTCAAGGTGAGGTTTAGGGTTGGGGTGAGGCTAAGGTTAGGGCTGAACCAGGATGTGGACATAAAGCTACGGTTAGTTTTAGGGTTGTGATATAGGCTAAGTTTAGGGTTGAATCGGGATGTGGACATGAAGCTAGGGTTATTGTTTTTTAGTCCAGGAATAGGCTTTATCTGGGTTTGGGAAGCTTCAGCCCTAGAGTGATGCTGAGAAGGTTACAGTGCTTTAGATAGAGGATGGCTCATTATGCACCATCAGAAACAAGCAGATTATGTTCCAGTTCTACAGTACAGTGTGTTGCAGTTGAAAGCTCATTCAAGGCTTGTTTGGAAACAGGGTGTGATCAGTGTTGTATTGTACTGTGGAGTGGATTGTCCTGTATGGACCTGGCTTGTGTTATTGACGAAACGACTTCGAAGGCTGAGGATCAGAGTTATGTGCGGCCTGTCATGTGTGAGGATCATAGGTGGGCAAGAACACCCACACACCCAGTTTCAAGGATATCTACCCCCATTAACTCTGACATGGATATACGATTTCATAGAATTGTGACGTGAAGGTTGTCATTTCTCAATAACAATAAAGAACCATAATAACCACTACAAATCACTGCTGAAGACTCCCTCTCGTTCTCTCACACCTCCAACCCAACACACACACGCACGCACGCACGCACGCACGCACGCACGCACACACACACACACACACACACACACACACAACCACACACACACACACACACACACACACACAAACACCTTCACAGCAGCGCCCTAAACCTTTACCACCTGGTCTCTTATTCCATCTCTTTCCTCCTCCTCTTCCTCCCCCACTCCTCCTTCTCTCATCATGACATGTTTTGTTTTAGTCGATGGTGAACGTTGTTTGGAGTTGAAGTGACATGCATCTGTCATAAGTCTAGTTGTGCATCACTGTACTCTGAATTGACTGTAGCAAATAGAAAGAGCTGTCATTGTCCATTCTTTCTACATGGGTAAAAGAGAACATACTGTAGTGTACACAGTCATTGTGGGTCTTTGGCTTCTGCTGTACAGGCCTGGGTATGCTTATGCTTGGGTGGTTGTTTTCTGTCCGTGTGTTGGTGAAATGACAGACATAAGGTGGGATATTGATGGCTCTGTTTTAATGCGTTTGATGTCTTTGATGTGTTTGTCCCTTCAGATGAAAGTGCTGCCTTCAGCTCAGCTCGCCACCTAACAGCCAGAGAGCAGCGTCAAGAGCAGTGCCCTATAGACGTGCAACACACACACACACACACACACACACACACACACACACACACACACACACACACACACACACAGCCACACACACACACACACACACACACACACACACACACACACACACACACACACACACACACACACACACACACACACACACACACACACACACACACACACACACACACACACACCCACACTTGCATGGCGTGACATGGTCGCATGCACAACGTACAAAAACACACGCGGATGAACGCACATACACACCCTCGCACACGTATATACACACATGCACACAGACATAAACACACACCATATGTGCATGGCATGACATGGAACACACACCGTTGTACTGTAATCATGCCAGCCAGCAGTCAGAGCATGACATAAAATGATTTGGTCTCATTTTAAGCACTGATAGTCTCACTTTAAATTTCTGTTTTCATACTGTTCGGTAAGAGACAAACGATGATGATTGATATCATCATGTTGCATTGTGGGAATAGAACAACATTAATGAGTTAACTAATGAATAACCAACCTATAGAACTTTATCAGTCAGCTATAGGAATCAATGCAAGTGTCACCTATGCATATATTGCATAGTTCTAGAGAGGGAGCGAGAGAGAGAAAAAAAGAGAGAGAAAGAGAGAGAGAAAGAGAGATAGAGACAGAGAAGAACAGAAAGAGAGAGAGGAGACTGGTTATTGATTTACGTGAGATGACTGCGGGGTCTAACATGCTATAGAATGCCAAAGTATTTATTCTAGCTGGGGAATCATTTATGTATAATCTATACGCAATTAGCTCTAGACAACACACTTTACACTCCCAAAGATCTCCAGTTCAGTTCTTCATGGTTATGAAAGAGAGATACTCCTCATAGGGAACCTAAGTTATTTTTTTGAGTTAAATGAACTGTTATTTGTTGCTTATGTAAAGATGGCGCCGGCGAAGATGGCTGCATCGCGACTAGTTCTTAGGAAACTTTGCAGTACTTTGTTTTTTTTTATGTACTTTTTTTTACATTATTAGCTCAGGAAATGTTTTGTGTTATTATATACAGCCAGGAAGTACTATCGGATATTAGAGCGGCGGTAACTCGCCAGAACTATCATCATTACGACCAGGAATACGACTTCCCTGGAGCAGATCCTTTGTTCGCTCTCCCCAGAGCAATTTAACTTATTCCAAAAGCTGACCCAAAACATCGCCGGGGGAGGAGAGGCACTCGAGGCGGCCTGCTGGTTCGACTCAGGAGGCGCGCACACCACCCACCGCTTCCGAGTATATTACAGGAATTAACATCACTCCGGGAAACAGAGGGGTGGAGGGGTGTGTTTCATGATTAACGACTCATGGTGTAATTGTAGTAACATACAGGAACTCAAGTCCTTTTGTTCACCCGATCTAGAATACCTCACAATCATCCTGTAGGACTGTATCACCGCCTGGTACGGCAACTGCACCGCCCGCAACCGCAAGGCTCTCCAGAGGGCGGTGCGGTCTGCCCAACACATTACCGGGGGCAAGCTACCCGCCCTCCAGGACACCTACAGCCCCCCGATGTCACAGGAAGGCCAAAAAGATCATCAAGGACATCAACCACCCGAGCCACTGCCTGTTCACCCCGCTGTCATCCAGAAGGCGAGTTCAGTACAGGTGCATCAAAGCTGGGACCGAGAGGCTGAAAAACAGCTTCTATCTCAAGGCCATCAGACAGCTAAACAGCCAACACTAGGCTGCTGCCTAAAAGCACAGACTTGAAATCACTGGTCACTTTAAGGTATCGAACACTAGTCACTTTAATAATGTTTACATATGTGGCATCACTCATCTCATATGTATATACTGTATTCTATACTATTCTACTGTATCTTAGTCCATGCTGCTTGTCCTTATGTATATAATATAGGTCTAATCTTCCTTAGATTTGTATGTATTGGGTATATGTTGTGAAATTGTTAGATATTACTGTTAGATATACTGCACTGCCGGAACTAAAAACCCAAGCATTTTGCTACACCCGTATTAACATCTGCTAAACATGTGTATGTGACCAATATTTTATTTTATTTGTTGATACAGTAAAATGATTTGTCTTAATGCACATGAATAAAGTCGTCTTTGTTTAACACCTAAACACAGATCGATGGAAGTAAACAGAACACTGCTGTGTTGTTCAACACCTAAACACAGAACACTGCTTGTGTTGTTCAACACCTAAACACAGAACACTGCTTGTGTTGTTCAACACCTAAACACAGAACACTGCTTGTGTTGCTCAACACCTAAACACAGAACACTGCTTGTGTTGTTCAACACCTAAAGGAGAGAGAGAGAGAGAGAGAGCGAGAGAGAGAGATAGGGAGAGTGCGAGAGAGAGAGAAAGAGAGAGAGAGAGAGAGTGAGAGAGAGAGAGAGAGAGAGAGAAAGAGAGAAAAGGAGAGAAAGAGAGAGAGAGAGAATAAGGACAAGGCTGACTTTACAATGCATAGCTTTGTGCCTCCAACAGGTGTGATTCCAAAACAAGCAGTAGGCCAAAGTGTTTGGCTACAGGGGAGGATGAAAGAGCCACTGCATCCCTCACATGGATTTCGGAATGACTTGGGCATTGTGAGTGGACGTCTAATCGGGTCCTCGGCGTGGGTGTCTGCAGCAAGGGAAATTATCCAGTTACACTGTTAGCATCCAGCCAGAACAAAGAGAGCAAGCACCATCTGCCAGCAAACAGTTTGTTCACAATGTTGATTCAATGTGGATTCATTAGAAAAAACAGAACTGTGTGTGTGTGTGTGTGTGTGTGTGTGCGTGCAGGTGAGATTAGGTTGTGTTAGCCAAGTGCTTCCTGATCTGGGACCTGTTTTACCAGGTGTTGTTGGCTGTGTTGCGGGGTTGTGCTGTGATCAAGTTATATCGGTTTTGAAAATGAGGAGAGTGATTTGTTTGTTGTTTCAGGTGTCTGAAGTTTAACTTCTAAGATCAGTTTAATATGTCCTATTTGTTTTATAGCCTGATTTTATTGAGTATTCTACTGTCTTGCTATTGAAGCTAAAAAAGCTGCTGGATATCAAGGACAATTGACATTTTAATGAAATAATTGTTTGTACTTTTTGATAGATTACCACATTTCTGCGTAGACCGATATTCTTCCTCCCAGAAAACTACAACACATAACAATTAAATGTTATTTTAATCAAGTAATATGGAGTTGGTATTAAAAACCTTTTTTATAGAAGTGTAGGAGTGCTAACAATGAACACACTTTCCTTTTTTCCTAAGTGACGTTAGGCCATTGGTGTAAAGTACTTTAATAACATTTCTTTAAAGTACTACTTTTTTGTATCTGTACTTTACTATTTATATTTTTGACAACTTTTACTTTGACTTCACTACATTCGTAAAGAAAATAATGTACTTTTTACTCCATACATTTTCCCTGACACCCAAAAGCACTCATTACATTTTGAATGCTTAGCAGGACATCCCTGGTCATCCCTACTGCCTCTGATCTGGCGGACTCACTCAACTCAAATGCCTTGTCTATGTCTGAGTGTTGGAGTGTGCCCCTGGCTATCCGTAAATACAAATAAAAATACTCAAATGTGCAGTCTGGTTTGCTTAATATAAGGAAATTGAAATTATTTATACTTTAGCAATTACATTTACTTTTGATACTTAAGTATATTTAAAACCAAATACTTTTAGACTTTTGTTCAAGTAATATTTTACTGGGTGACTTTCACTTTTACTTGAGTCATTTTCTATTAAGGTGTCTTTACTTTTACTCAAGTATGACAATTGAATATTGACAATTGAACTTTTTCCACCTCTGCGTTAGGCAAATCCAAACGGAAGAAATGCCCCCTGATTTTTATTTAATCAAGCATTTCAAAGAGACAGGCCTACAGGCCTCTGTTCCATTGGTCGGGTTTGTGTATTTGTGTGTGTGCACGTGTGCGTCCATTTAGTCAGAGAGTGAGAGAGAGAAGGTATAAATAGTCCATTCTGCCATAGTCGTCTCTCTGGCTTTTTGTTCTCATTTAAACAGGATGCCATGTGACCTGCTATCAGTGGGAGAATGGCCTGCCTCCACAGAGGAACGTGTAGAGGGGCGAGGGCACAAGGGAGGAAAGGTTCCCAAATCCCCCCTCACTTGATACCCCGACACACGACCAACCCTTGTGTCCCTGAACAACACTAATGACAGACTCTGATAGGACAGTGAAGTGTAAATTCAGACACGACATGACAATTACCGCTCATGTTCCTCATCGTGGCGGGGTCCTAATTAGCGGATTCGATTGCTGCATAGAAGACCCTCTTAAACGCATGCCTGTCTTGAACAATTTTTCCATGACCAATTACTATTTATTTTGTCACCGTTGGGCTTACGGAGTAAAAGTGAACGTTCAAGTTTGAATGACGAAAAAGTTGATGAGACAGTGCTAAAGGGCAGTGAGCTGTGTGTGTGTGTGTGTGTGTGTGTGTGTGTGTGTGTGTGTGTGTGTGTGTGTGTGTGTGTGTGTGTGTGTGTGTGTGTGTGTGTGTGTGTGTGTGTGTGTGTGTGTGTGTGTGTTAGGGGCGTCATGCACCTAACACACTCCCCACTGTTATATATACAGTGGGGAGAACAAGTATTTGATACACTGCAGATTTTGCAGGTTTTCCCACTTACAAAGCATGTAGAAGTCTGAATTTTGATCATAGGTACTCTTCAACTGTGAGTGACGGAATCTAAAACAAAAATACAGAAAATCACATTGTATGGTTTTTAAGTAATTAATTTGCATTTTATTGCATGACATAAGTATTTGATACATCAGAAAAGCAGAACTTAATATTTGGTACAGAAACCTTTGTTTGCAATTACAGAGATCATACGTTTCCTGTAGTTCTTGACCAGGTTTGCACACACTGCAGCAGGGATTTTGGCCCACTCCTCCATACAGACCTTCTCCAGATCCTTCAGGTTTCGGGGCTGTCGCTGGGCAATAAGGACTTTCAGCTCCCTCCAAAGATTTTCTATTGGGTTCAGGTCTGGAGACTGGCTAGGCCACTCCAGGACCTTGAGATGCTTCTTACGGAGCCACTCCTTAGTTGCCCTGGCTGTGTGTTTCGGGTCGTTGTCATGCTGGAAGACCCAGCCACGACCCATCTTCAATGCTCTTACTGAGGGAAGGAGGTTGTTGGCCAAGATCTCGCGATACATGGCCCCATCCATCCCTCAATACGGTGCAGTCGTCCTGTCCCCTTTGCAGAAAAGCATCCCCAAAGAATGATGTTTCCACCTCCATGCTTCACGGTTGGGATGGTGTTCTTGGGGTTGTACTCATCCTTCTTCTTCCTCCAAACACGGCGAGTGGAGTTTAGACCAAAAAGCTCTATTTTTGTCTCATCAGACCACATGACCTTCTCCCATTCCTCCTCTGGATCATCCAGATGGTCATTGGCAAACTTCAGACGGGCCTGGACATGCGCTGGTTTGAGCAGGGGGACCTTGCGTGCGCTGCAGGATTTTAATCCATGACGGCGTAGTGTGTTACTAATGGTTTTCTTTGAGACTGTGGTCCCAGCTCTCTTCAGGTCATTGACCAGGTCCTGCCATGTAGTTCTGGGCTGATCCCTCACCTTCCTCATGATCATTGATGCCCCACGAGGTGAGATCTTGCATGGTGCCCCAGACCGAGGGAGATTGACCGTCATCTTGAACTTCTTCCTTTTTCGAATAATTGCGCCAACAGTTGTTGTATTCTCACCAAGCTGCTTGCCTATTGTCCTGTAGCCCATCCCAGCCTTGTGCAGGTCTACAATTTTATCCCTGATGTCCTTGCACAGCTCTCTGGTCTTGGCCATTGTGGAGAGGTTGGAGTCTGTTTGATTGAGTGTGTGGACAGGTGTCTTTTATACAGGTAACGAGTTCAAACAGGGGCAGTTAATACAGGTAATGAGTGGAGAACAGGAGGGCTTATTAAAGAAAAACTAACAGGTCTGTGAGAGCCGGAATTCTTACTGGTTGGTAGGTGATCAAATACTTATGTCATGCAATAAAATGCAAATTAATTATTTAAAAATCATACAATGTGATTTTCTGGATTTTTTAGTGTACCTATGATAAAAATTACAGACCTCTACATGCTTTGTAAGTAGGAAAACCTGCAAAATCGGCAGTGTATCAAATACTTGTTCTCCCCACTGTACCTGGACTATCTGCGTTGACTCTTTGCACTAGCTATTTTGACTCAACACATATGGTGCTGCTAATGTTTATTAGCTATCCTTTTGCCTAGTCACTTTACTCCTACCTATATGTGCATATCTACCGCAGTTACCTCGTACCCCTGCACATCGACTGCTGGCATGCATCAAATATAGATATATTTTTTGTCCCACAGTTGAAGTGTACCTATGATAAAAATTACAGACTTCTAAATGCTTTGTAAGTGGGAAAACCTGCAAAATCGGCAGTGTATCAAATACTTGTTCTCCCCACTGTAGCTATTTGGCTAACTATTTAGGAGTCTTATGGCTTGGGGGTACATGCTGTTCAGGGTCCTGTTGGTAGCAGACTATGTGCATCGGTACCGCTTGTGACTTGGGTGGCTGGAGTCTTCGCCTGACACCACCTGATATAGAGATCTTGGCCCCAGTGATGTAATGGGCTGTACACACTACCCTCTGTAGCGTTTGGACCATGTTAATTCCTTAGTGATGTGGACACAGAAAAACTTGAAGCTCTCGACCCACTTCACTACAGCCCTGTTGATGTGGATGGGGGTGTGCTCGGCCCTCCGTTTCCTGTAGACCACGATCAACTCCTTTGTCTTGCTGACGTTGAGGGAGAGGTTGTTGTCCTGGCACCACACTGCCAGGTCACTGACCTCCTCTCTATAGGCTGTCTCACTGTCGTCGTGTCATCAGCAAACTTAATGAGGATGTTGGAGCCTTGCTCGGCCACACAGTTGTGGGAGTACAGGAGGGGACTAAGCACACACCCCTGAGGGGCCCTTGTGTTGACAGTCAGCATAGCGGATGTGTGGTTGCCTACCCTCACCAACTGGGGGAAGCCCGTCAGGTAGTCCAGGATCCAAGTAAAGAGGGAGATGTTCAGTCCCAGGGTCCTGAGCTTAGTGATCAGCTTGGAGGGCACTATGGTTTTGAACGCTGAGCTGTAGTCAATGAACAGCATTCTCACAGACATGATCAACTTCTCCCTGACCTAGTCTGTAATAGCTACATGTTTCAAGCAGAGTCCCTGTGCCCTCGCCATAGAAACAAACTTTAATGTGCTTTTAGCCAGCTGTTGACTATCAGACTGTTCCCTTTTGGTTATGCCTGAGTTGGTTCTATTGGATTTATTGTTACTGTGTAAAATGGCTTGTAAAATTGAAAAAGGAAATATTAACTAGAATTACATTTGTGTTTGTAAGTGACTCCTACACATTCACTAACCTATCCTTTGTATCTTACATTGGTCATTTGTTTGAAGATCATAAAACCTCCATGCTGATATGACGCTGTGTTTCTTTTAAAATCAACACGGTGCTAGGGTGATAGTCGTGCTGGAGGTAGAGTCGGAGGATTTACATCTGTGTGTATGTAAATTAAAAGGTCTCCTGTCAGGCTCTGGCCATAGAGAAGCTTTGCTTCTCTATATTTCTATGGTCAGAGTCTGGCAGATCTATTATTTCTACGTCTGTGTGGTGTTGTGTGTGTGGGATCCCTAATTAGAGGCAGCTGCTATGCATTACCTCTAATTAGGGATCTTACTTATATGTCTGTGTTCCACTCCGTTGGCGTGGTTCATTGTTGTATATTGTCTCGTGTCGTGTTACGTATATATCATTTGTTATATTTGTATAGTTCGTCAGTTAATTGAATAAATCATGTCGAACTATGGATACGCTGCGCCTTGGTCTCTCTACACACCCGAACGTGACAGAATGAACCACCACCCGACCAAGCAGCGTAAGGAAGGAGCAAAGGAGAAGAAAGGTAAACAGCGGCGTAATCGTGGAAAAGGAGCCGGTAGTCAACCCCAGGAAAATTTCGGGGGGGGGCTATGGGGGTGGTCTGGTAACGAAGAGGACGCACCAGTACCACTCTCCATGTGGAATATGACGATGCCGAAATACAAGTGGGGGGCGCAAAGCAAGATGGAAGAGAAGGAGTTAGAGGCATATTATGGAGGCATATTAGAGGAGATGAAGCAAAAGGAGGAATATTTGGAGAAATATTTTGGAGAAGTTCTGGAGGAAATGTGGGAGATAGCAGAGGAGGTTGAAGAGGAAATGTCGGAATGGAATAGTCCGTGTCCAGTCACCTACTCCACTCCCGTGACAGAGCAGTCCGCTTTACCGGTGCCCAGTCGGGGTCCGGCCGTCTGCTCTACTTCAGTGCCAGAACAGTTTGCTCCACCGGTGCCCAGTCTGGGTCCGGCCGTCTGCTACACTCCAGTGCCAGAGCAGTCCGCTCCACCGGTGCCCAGTCTGGGTCCGGCCGTCTGCTCTACTCCAGTGCCAGAACAATCCGTTCCACCGGTGCCCAGTCTGGGTCCGGCCGTCTGCTACACTCCAGTGCGCCTCTCCAGTCCGGTACGTCATGTGCCTACTCCTCGCACTAGCCCTGAGGTGCGTGTTATTAGTCCTGTGCCACATGTGCCGACTCCACGCACCAGGCTTCCAGTGCGCGTCTCCAGTCAGGTACGTCCTGTGCCTGCTCCTCGCACTAGCCCTGAAGTGCGTGTTATTAGTCATGTGCCACCAGTGCCGACTTCACGCACCAGGCTTCCAGTGCGCCTTCCCAGTCAGGTACGTCCTGTGCCTGCTCCCCGCACTCGCCCTGAAGTGCGTGTTGTTAGTCATGTGCCACCAGTGCCGACTTCACGCACCAGGCTTCCAGTGCGCCTCCCCAGTCAGGTACGTCCCGTGCCGACTCCCCGCACTCGACCTCCAGTGCGTGTGCCCAGCCAGGTACCTCCAGTGCCAGCTCCACGCACCAGGCCTCCAGTGCGCCTCTCCAGTCTGGTACGTCCCGTGCCGACTCCCCGCACTCGACCTCCAGTGCGTGTGCCCAGCCAGGTACCTCCAGTGCCAGCTCCACGCACCAGGCCTCCAGTGCGCCTCTCCAGTCTGGTACGTCCCGTGCCGACTCCCCGCACTCGACCTCCAGTGCGTGTGCCCAGCCAGGTTCCTCCAGTACCGGCTCCACGCACCAAGCCTCCAGTGCGCCTCTCCAGTCTGGTACGTCCCGTGCCGACTCCCCGCACTCGACCTCCAGTGCGTGTGCCCAGCCAGGTTCCTCCAGTACCGGCTCCACGCACCAAGCCTCCAGTGCGCCTCTCCAGTCTGGTACGTCCCGTGCCGACTCCCCGCACTCGACCTCCAGTGCGTGTGCCCAGCCAGGTACCTCCAGTGTCGGCTACACGCACCAGACCGTCGGTGCGCCTCATCATCCCGGAGCCTCCTGTGATGGTCGACAGCCCGGAGCCTCCCGTGATGGTCGACAGCCCGGAGCCTCCCGCGATGGTCGACAGCCCGGAGCCTCCCGCGACGCTCGACAGCCCGGAGCCTCCCGTGACGCTCGACAGCCCGGAGCCTCCCGTGACGCTCGACAGCCCGGAGCCTCCCGTGACGCTCGACAGCCCGGAACCTTCCGTGACGATCGACAGCCCGGAACCTTCCGTGACGATCGACAGCCCGGAACCTTCCGTGACGATCGACAGCCCGGAACCTTCCGTGACGATCGACAGCCCGGAACCTTCCGTGACGATCGACAGCCCGGAACCTTCCGTGACGATCGACAGCCCGGAGCCTCCCGTGACGATTATATGGCCGGAGTCGCCTGCCACACCGGTGCTCAGTCCTGGCCCGATTATTTGCCCCGCTCCATGGCCTGAACTTGTTCCCCCACCATTGTTATTTAAAGGACCGGTGGGTTGCCCCTTTACATGGCCGGAGTCGCCTGCCACACCGGTGCTCAGTCCTGGCCCGGTTATTTGCCCCGCTCCATGGCCTGAACCGTTTCCCCCACCATTGTTGTTTCCAGGACCGGTGGGTTGCCCCTTTACATGGCCGGAGTCGCCTGTCACACCGGTGCCCAGTCCTGGCCCGGTTATTTGCCCCGCTCCATGGCCTGAGCCTTTTGCCCCACCATGGTCATTTCCAGGACCGGTGGGTTGCCCCTTTAAATGGCCTGAATCGCCAGCCACACTGGGGCCCAGTCCGGGCCCAGTAGAAGTAAGGAGGAGGACATCCACTTCGCCAGGGCCGGAACCGCCACCGGCGAGGGTTTATGGTTGATGTTTTTCCCTCCCTGACCCTTCCCTCATGTTTATGTGTTTGTTTTTCTTGCGGTCGGGAGTCCGCGCCTTGGGGGGGGGGGGTACTGTCAGGCTCTGGCCATAGAGAAGCTTTGCTTCTCTATATTTCTATGGTCAGAGTCTGGCAGATCTATTATTTCTACGTCTGTGTGGTGTTGTGTGTGTGGGATCCCTAATTAGAGGCAGCTGCTATGCATTACCTCTAATTAGGGATCTTACTTATATGTCTGTGTTCCACTCCGTTGGCGTGGTTCATTGTTGTATATTGTCTCGTGTCGTGTTACGTATATATCATTTGTATAGTTCGTCAGTTAATTGAATAAATCATGTCGAACTATGGATACGCTGCGCCTTGGTCTCTCTACACACCCGAACGTGACATCTCCACAGTATTTGCACGTCAAGTATCTTTATTGATCCTATTTGCAGCTGGTGTGCCTGTGTTGCTATGAAAGACAATTTAACAAAGCTTACACAAATCACAATCAAATGAGTGCTGGCCCTGTATAAATAAAGATTCAATAATTTTTGTATAGATTTTTGGTTCCATGCACCCTTTTTACTTCTTTACACAACAGGAATTAGAGTTGGAGTTGAGCTTGTTCGCCTCCTGTATAGGATAGGACTGTGTAGTATATGTTGATGTGTTTATGCATGCGTGAGGCACATCTCAATCAAACATTCAGAGAACGACATTAGTGGAAACGACTGGGAACATGCGTTCTCTTTGGCTGCTGGTGTGTCCTTGGTGTCGCGGCTTAGTGGAAGCATCTGGAATAATGGACTCCTCCGCTGAGAGGAGTGTGTGTGTGTGTGTGTGTTTGTGTGTGACTGACTGACAGCTCCTGTCTCTCTCTCTTCATTTACACACCCAGGTGTGATGACCTCAGAGATAGTGGGCTGAGTGACAGGGGGGACACCGGGGAGGGTGGCGTGTTTAATTGTGACATGTCGCCCCGGTCACTGAACAGGCCAAGATAGGGAGCAGGGGAGAGCAGAGAGGGGTGGGGTTGCCCGGGTAATGATGAGGGATCATGGGTAATTAGGGTATGAGAGGTGCGTGTGTCATCTCTGTCAAATAACCCCAATGGAGGATCTCTCTCTCTCTCTCTCTCTCTCTCTCGCTCTCTCTCTTTCTTTCTTCTCACTCTCCTGACTATTTCTGAACCCTGCTTTCGTGCGGACCGAGTGGGGGAGGGGGGAGAGGAGAGGAAGACTCTCTCATGTAATTTGTGGGTGAGAGAAAGGCCTCTGATCTGTCCCGCTGACTGCTTTGACACCTCATCAGTCCGAGATGCAGACAGGAGACATTATGGAGACAGTAGACATTATGGAAACAGGAGACATTATGGAAACAGGAGACATTATGGAGACTGGAGACATTATGGAAACAGGAGACATTATGGAAACAAGAGACATTATGGAGACTGGAGACAGGAGACATTATGGAGACAGGAGACATTATGGAAACAGGAGACATTATGGAGACAGGAGACATTATGGAGACTGGAGACATTATGGAGACTGGAGACATTATGGAGACTGGAGACATTATGGAGACTGAAGACATTATGGAGACTGGAGACATTATGGAGACTGGAGACATTATGGAGACTGGAGACATTATGGAGAAAGGCCTTTAGAACAGAGCAGAGCCACACAACAACAAGAACAACAACAGAGTTGTAAGCCAATGTCATGTTAGCAACATACTGCATCGCTGATTTGGCCTTTATGTTATTATTTTATATCTGTCAAATGTCTAATTTGCTTCTAGCATGGAAGCTTTTATCTTCAAACATGACCTTAGCGCTCCATTCCGCCTTTCCAAATCACCTTTGGAGAACAATTTTTAAGCTTCCTCCAGTTCCTTCAGTTTTCCACAGGTACTGCAGAGCGGTGGAGGGGGAGGGGGCGGGTGAAGAGGGGTTAAGACATGATAAATCAAAGCAGCACCCCTTGGGATGACAGGCCAGAGCGATCAATCCGCAGCACCGTGTCATCGCAATGTGCTTAATGAGGAAATCTTGGCAGACGAGAGACGAGCACACTCCCATTTTCCTGGACGCTTGTCAATCACTCCACGGCGACATGCCACGCAATTATCAAACAGTACTACAACAAGACAGCCAATGAGACGGGATAAGAGGAGGAGAGTGTTATTACAAAGGTGACTGGGATGGTTGGCGGTTGCGTTGATGGATTGGTGCATGGTTACTGTGCCGTAGTATCAGATGATTGGATTTGACCACGTCTAAATTACCTTGCTACGTGTCAGAGCTACTCCCCTATTCAGATCTTGATGTGATGATGGCCTTTTATTTGTAATGGCTGATACTATGGGAAAGGTCAGTGTAATGGGTGTGGAGGAGAAAGGTATGGAGTGAATAGGCCCTAGTATTGCTCCGTGAGAGGTCCGTCCGTGAGCTGCATTTAAATTTGTTCCAAATGGACTCTGTCTTTATCATTTCCCCGTTGAGGCTATCAATGGCTGTGATCTGTCTGCCTTTGACACTCAGTCACAGTCCTCCTCTCAAAGCTAGTCTTTTATTAAAGACAGAGGCCTCCTCTTATGGAAGGGAAGCTGTGTGGTGACCTATATGGAGGACAGATGGATAGGCTGTACAGTACAGTAATACACGCCCTCAGGGCCCAGGAGGTATATTGAAGAGCTTTTGTTATTAAAGCAGGGGTAATAGCATATAATGTAGAGTGGTTCAGATAACCTAGTGTGTTTGAGGTAACATTATACTACTGTAGGCTACACTCCCCTGTCTCCTGTACTGTACAGGGGAAATTCGTTTTGGGCGAGTCATTATAGCAAGAGAGGCTGTGTGTCTTCACCTTCATACATGACAGAGATGACATATGAAAAGGCTTCATATTACAGGAGAAATGTGATAGTAGAGCTGCCTTCTGAGGAGCCGTCAGGGAGGCGGTGACAGGCTTATGCAGCCCTGCAGAAACAGACCTTCAGCCTATATGGACTAGAGAGGTTAGGGATGTCAGACACACAGGCTTAGGCAGGAGACCTCTCTGTCTCTGTACCCTAATATATTCTCGGCTACTGTCTTCTTGTCTTTATTTGGACAAGAACAAGCACAGGTAGAGAGGGCTCTTGTTTCCAAGATGTTGGGAGAGTTAACAAATGTAAGAGAAAAACTACAGCGGTGTCGGTTTCTCTTGCAGTGGAGATGGTACACAATTTCGGGCAATATTTTTGATAGGTCTTTTTTATGGTTGGAAGAAGAATTCTGTCCGACTTTGATCAAGATAAAGGGTGTCATATTACTTGGGACAGAGACAAACATTTACAGTGTTTGGAATTTATTGTTTTTTTCTTTTAGCCTCCTTCACAACTTTCGAGGTGTGTCTAGAGAGCAGGTCTAGCCAATCTATGGTTTATGATGGTGAAACCAAGAGAGGACAGTCTGAAAGCAAACTCATATGTTTTTCACCAGGTCTCCATTTTAATAACCTGTTATTTTCATCTTAGGTTATTAAACCTATGCTGAGTGTACAAAACATTAAGGACACCTGCTCTTTCCATGACATAGACTGACCAGGTGAATCCAGGTGAAAGCTATGATCCGTTATTAATGTAACTTGTTAAATCCACTTCAATCAGTGTAGATGAAGGGGAGGAGACAGGTTAAATAAGGATTTTTGAGACAATTGAGACATGGGTTGTGTGCCTTTGAACGGGGTATGGTAGTAGGTGCCGGGCAATTTGTTTGTGTCAAGAACTGCAATGCTGCTGGGTTTTTCGACACTCAACAGTTTCTTGTGTGTATCAAGAATGGTCCACCACCCAAAGGACATCCTGCCAACTTGAAACAACTGTGGGAAGAATTGGAGTCAACATGGGTCCCATGTGGAACGCTTTCAACACCTTGTAGAGTCCATGGCCCGACTAACTGAGGCTGTTCTGAGGGCAAAAGGGGGGATGCAACTCAATATTAGGAAGATGTTTCTAATGTTTGGTATATTCGGTGTATAATGAAATGGTGCAAAAAGCATCATACCGGCTGTATTTCTGTATTTTGAAAGTTATATATCTTGAAAACGTGATTGCAGTCATGCAAAACGTTTAGTCAACAATGGACTAATGAAACAAGATTTCTGGGTGGAATTTTTATGTCATCCTGAATTGACTAATCTGATATAAAACTACTCCCCTAATTCTCTGCAGTCTTAATTTTTACAAAGTCATCTATCAAAAACATTAATCTAACCACAAACACATCAAACACACTATGCACAAATTATGGGTAATTAAATAATAAGATAGTAAGATTACAATCATAATTGTTCAACCCTTTCATCATGATGGTGTGGTTAGATCCTAGTACCCTGCAGGCCCAATGAGTTCCTCCCATCCGTACTCCTTCCTGATTCAGTCCCAGTCCATGTGCACATCCCAAATGGCACCCTATTCCCTCCGGAGTGCACTACTTTCGACCAGGGCCCATAGGGTGGCATTTGGGACGGAGACCATAACAGTAACAGAACATAAATGTATGAGCTGTGACATGAAAACACTTTAGCCTCAGGTTGATGTGATGACTCACTCTAGAGATCTATAATTCACTGATTTAAAGATAAATCCATTTCATTTGCTGAGGCTGGCGTTGGGATGAGATATGGCAGTAGCTTTATCGCCCTGCTCTGCGACGCAGTTTTTGCACCCATTTCAGCTTCTGTAAATCAAACAGGAGGTTAGTGAAATAGCAGCACACAATGAGATAGCAGCCAACCCAGTCCTTGGCTAACCTTGATCGCCTATTTGTCTATTTGCGTGTAAATGTGTGGGTGTGTGTGTGTGTGCGTGTATGTCTGCATACTTCTGTATACATTTTTCATTTTGAATTCTCACACTTCACTGAGATTTGATCATTTATTTCAATCGGAAGAGGCTTCAAATGTATTTCCTCTCACTTTTTTGCCTTTGTGCAGCCTGGGACAATAAACAATAGAAGCCCTTTGGTCCAGTAGCCTCTAGCTACTAGTTACCTGTCATTAGCATTCTCCTGGCAGTGATAGGCTGTAAGACTGGGTCATTAGTGGAAGGCCCCTCCCAGCCCTGTAATCTAATAGGCACTAATTAACAGATACACAGACGGGGTGATAGAGGTCAGAGGTTAGAGGTCAGGGGAATAGAGCCTCTGCTCTGCTCTGCTTTATGGTTGAAAGGGCCCACTTAGAGGCCTGCATACACACTCAGACACACACACACTAACTCACACACGCATGCATGCACGAACACGCAGGCAGGTAAGCAGACACACACCAACACACGCAGGCAGGCAGCCAGGCAGGTAAGCAGACGCACACCAACACACGCAGGCAGGCAGCCAGGCAGGTAAGAAGACACACACCAACACACGCAGGCAGGCAGCCAGGCAGCCAGGCAGGTAAGCAGACGCACACCAACACACGCAGGCAGGCAGCCAGGCAGGTAAGCAGACGCACACCAACACACGCAGGCAGGCAGCCAGGAAGGTAAGCACGGCCACACCAACACACACAGGCAAGCAGCCAGGCTGGCACATACACACCTCTCATTGCATACCAACAAGGAGCTGATTATTGCTGTCTGGTTTTAGCTGGTTCAGGCTCACTCACTGAACAACTGGGAGGGAGTCTAGGTAGGTGATTTACTGTTCTCTCTCCCAGGCTCTCGGTGACGTGGGGACTGCTTCCCAGAGGAAACAGCAGATGGAAACACATAAGCCAGACACACAATACATCAGCATCACATGTAGCACAACACAATATATCACAACACGTCACAAGTAGCACAACATAACACATATCAACACAACACAAGTAGCACAACACAACACATATCAACACAACACAAGAAGCACAACACAACACATCACTACACAACACATCACAACATATCACATCACAACACAACACATCACAACACAAGTAGCACAACACATCACATATCAACACAACACAAGAAGCACAACACAACACATCACTACACAACACATCACAACATATCACATCACAACACAACACATCACAACACAACACAAGTAGCACAACACAACACATCACAACATATCACAACACATCACAAGTAGCACAACACAACACATATCAACACAACACAACACATCACTACACAACACATCACAACATATCACATCACAACACAACACATCACAACACAACACAAGTATCACAACACATCACAATACAAGTAGCACAACACATCACAACACAACACGTCACAACACAAGTAGCACAACACAACACAACACAATCAATCAAATTCAATCAAATATATTCATAAAGCCCTTTTTACATCAGCAGACGTCACAAAGTGCTATACAGAAACCCAGCCATTCTTCAAGATCTTCAAGATATTCAAACGTTCATAGATGACCAACAGGGTCAAATAATAATTACAGTACCTCAGGAGTAAATGTCAGTTGGCTTTTCATAGCTGAGCATTCAGAGGTTGAGACAGCAAGTGTGGTAGAGAGAGAGAGAGAGAGAGAGAGAGAGAGAGGGAGAGAGAGAGAGAGCGAGAGAGAGGGATAGAGAGATAGGGAGAGAGAGAGGTAGGGAGAGAGCGAGAGACAGAGAAGGAGAGAGAGAGAGAGAGAGAGAGCGAGAGAGAGAAATAGATAGAAATATAGAGAGAGAAAGAGAGAAAAGTCAAGCACCACAACACAAGAACATAACAACACAACAACAGAACACAACAATAACACAACACCACAACACAATCATCCCAACACAACATAAGCAGTGCAACACAACAACCCCCTCTGTTCTGCCTGTGATCAGACAGACTTCCTATTTCCTCTGGAGGAGAGAAGAGAACTCAATGCTAGAGGCTTTAGTTGAAATGCCACAATAACAACCCTCAACCGGTTCTTCGCAAAGTTTCCTCAAAGTTAGAACAACACGTAACAATATAGGAGACTCAAATACGTACTGGATAAGCCTGCAGGCATGTAGCTAAGACTCTCAGGAGAGACATTATACACATGATGAGGTGTGTGTGCGTGCGTGTGTGTGTGTGCCTGTGTGCGTGCATGTGTGTGTTTGTGTTTGTGTGCGCGAGCACATTTCAGCTCTCAACCGCCGCGCTACTTTCCACGTTCGGTAGCGCACGGCCTTAGAGGAAAGGTCCGTAACCTGGCTGGCATGCAGAACAGCCCATGGCCTTGGCCTCAAGGTATTTACCCCCCTGGTTAACCATTGAGGAATGTATTCCTGCCTTCACCGTAACTCCATAAGTGTCCTGTGTTAGCTAAACGAGATAAGTGCGCTATCTACTAACATCTCCCCATGACAGTATATCTGCCAAACGTAGAGTGTTTCACAGTGTTACAGATCATCAATCAAAACTGTTTTGACATCCTGTGAGAGCGTACTGATAGGACAATCTTTTTCCTCCTGTTTCTTTTCCTCATCTTGGTTTATGTTCTGGGTGGCGTAGCGCGACTTACCCTGTCACGTTGCGCACCAACAGGTACAGAGATACCGATGTGACCTCCATGACATACGTGCTGAAGAATGTTGAGAGGAATGTTCATGTCACCCAAGGATAAGTTCCTGTGAAAACGCTCTCTATCATCCATTATGCTTCACTAGAGAACGTATACTTCCAGAATACACCTACTGTCATTTAACTATGCGGTTACATGACACAGGGTTTTCTACGCCGCAGTATGAGGAATAACATTTCCTTTGAATGACAGTGTCCAATTATATTTTAGAAAATATGTGTCTGTTAGTTGAACAAGGAAATGCAAAAATCACTTTTCTCAAGAAGGATCACAATTCATAACTACATCCTCCTCAGGTTTACAGGCTACATTACTGCAGTATCTCACGCCAACAGGTACTCATGGCCTTTCAGTTGTCGAGTGATTCCAGCCTGTAGAATGATATGCATTATGTTGTGTAGGAATTAAGCTAGAGAGTTGTGTTTGTGAGTGTTTTTTTTTTCTTTCTTAAAGCGAGAGTACATAGTTGCTACATTTTTGGACTTCGAAATTAATGATACATACCCATTGATTCTTTTGGAATATAAAATATAAATGAATTATATATACCCATTGATACAACATATAAATTAATTATATATACCCATTGATTCTTTTGGAATATAACATATAAATTAATTATATATACCCATTGATATAACATATAAATTATTGATATATGCCCATTGATTCTTTTGGAATATAACATATAAATTAATTATATATACCCATTGATATAACATATAAATTATTGATATATACCCATTGATTCTTTTGGAATATAACATATAAATTAATTATATATACCCATTGATTACCCAATCAAAACCCAAAATATTTACGTCATTTTAGCAGATTCTCTTATCCAGAGCGACTTACAGTTAGTGCATACTTGTTGATATTGGTCCCCCGTAGGGATCGAACCCACAACCCCTGGCGAGCTACACGGGACTACGTATCTGTAAATATAAGCTCAACGTAAACAAATACTGTACATAAAACGATCATTTTAATATCATGGATGGTCAGTACTTGCATTCATAGCTTTCGCTTTGAATATGAGAGTGGTTACATTTCTCCAGGCCCATCCCTTAGATTTTTTCCAAAACACATGAGGGGTGGTCGCTTTGTTATTGCTTCAATGAAGGATTCCAGCTTTAAAGCCCGTAGCTACAATATACTCATTCACTGCTGTGCATGAAAAGCAGTTCCCTCTCAACATGATTGCTCCCAGTCTGTCTGGCTGACAAATAAACAAACGGCCCTGACTGACTGTTGTTGATCTGAAAACAATAAAAGAACAGCCAGTAGCAGCAGCATATTCAAATGAGTTACATCAAACAACAATACCCACACGTCTGTATCGGCTCTGTGACAGAACCAACCACAGTGTGCGCATGTTTGTGGGGGCGATGTGCACAGCAGCAGAGAACTTGGGAGTAAGATTGGTTGTAGCTACACTGAACAAAAATATAAACGCAACATGTAAAGTTGTTGGTCCCACGTTTCATGAGCTGAAATTAAAGATCCCAGAAATGTTCCATTTGCACAAAAAAACTTTTTTTTTTGGACACATTTGTTTAAATCCCTGTTAGTGAGCATTTCTCCTTTGCCAAGATAATCCATCCACTTGACAGGTGTGGCATATCAAGAAGCTGATTACAGTTTTCCCCAATTGTGAACACACGTTTTCTGAAACTACATCAGGTACTCAAAACTCTAAACACAAAACACAAAATAGTTAGCCAATTTCCCCAAACCCCACAGACATCTTGCAAAATGCAATCAAAATCAGGTACTCCCTGCTGAAAATGAAACTCTGCATACAAATGAGACACACACACACACACACACACATCAAATTAATCTAACTTAGTGACAACCGAGATCACACTAATGTGACATATTCAAAACACTACTATCATATGCACACATACAGTAAAAATGCAAACATACAGTAAATATATTTTGCATATGCGAATGAAGAACAATAGGCCTATTTGTGCTACTGTACTGTATGTTAGATACATTGTACGGAATAGATAAAGAAACTGTCACAGTAAAATCTAAATCAATCAAGTCAAGAAACAAATGTGTATGTTTTTATTTTTTAATTTAACCTTTATTTAACCAGGTAGGTCAGTTGAGAACAAGTTCTCATTTACAACTGCGACCTGGCCAAGACAAAGCAAAGCAGTGCGACAAAAAACACAGAGTTACACATGGGAAATAAACAAACGTACAGTCAACACAATAGAAAATAGAAAATCTATATACAGAGTGCAAATGTAGTGCAAAATGCAGTATGCAGTAAGGTTAGGAAATATTCCCTAACCTTACCCTAAACCTAACCTTACCCTAAATATTCTCTAATATTCCCTAAATATTCCCTCCACGATGTTCAGGGACGTTCACAATGACACGGTGGCCAATAATGTTCCGTCCCCGTCCCCCTTCTTTTGGCTAGGTTGAAGCCAGCCTCATCAATGTAAATAGAAACGTGCTCCAAGACTCTCTGAAACAGACAACAAGACAATATGTGACATAGACCTAGAGCAGTCAATATGGTGAGGCACAATACACTGGATTACAGTACTGTAATGTGTCTATACAGTGATATGGTAGTAAATTCACAGTATAATACTTACTTGCACATATTCATAGCGCTCTTCTTTAACCCTCTCTAAGTTTCGCTCAGGTGGCACCCTGTAGACCTGTTTCATCCGGATTCAGTTGCACTGTAATACATGGTCCAATGTAGACAAGCCCACCTGGTGAATGTTATTGAATATTGTGTTGTCTGCAATTATGGGGTTCTCGATTTCTCGAAGTCTAATGGTATTGTTTGCCACCACCATGTTCACAATAGCGGCCTCCTGTTCTGGTGTGAACAGCCGGTGTCTTCCACCATGGCCTGGCCGTCTCTCAGTTCTGCAGATGATCCACAAATGTGATATGATTGGTTACAGTAACGTAAAAGAATATATTTTCTTTCAATATGAAATGACATTACTGTAACATTGGCCAACAATCACTGAGTAATATAGACGTACTGATATGTCGGACTGCAGTATGCTGCGGTATACATACATAAAGAGCATAGTGTAGATGGTAGGAAACGTACTCATTTCTGAATGTACTAGATAGATGCAACCGTGTAACGGCTCAGGTTGGGCTGAACTCTCTGCCCAGCCTCCCTCATACTCAATCCATGGTTGAGCACATGGTCAAGCAATGTGGCCCTGATCTCATCTGAGACAACTGCCCTTCCTCGTCCTCCTCTTCCTCCTCTTACTCTCACTCCTTCACCACTAGCTCTTGCTTCACAATTGACTTCCATTTTCCTACAAAACAGGAGAGCTCATCTGTGGTCTTTTATAGTGCCAAAGCTCTGATTTCTAAGTGAATGATTCAGCAACTAGTGTTTCCACCTGTGAGGAGTGGGTGTTGCCAATTGGTGTATAGAGCTTGGCATTGTGATTGGCGTTGCTTTCCAAAGGGACTAAAGAGATTTTAATTTTGAATGTTGTGCCTAATGTAGAGAACTGTGTGTAGTGTTTTGCAAAAAGTGTGATATAGAATTGAAAACTGAGTCTAAAGCAAGAATTGTGCTTGCAATAAGATGGTGTTAAGTATGCGGGCTATGGTTGATAAGATGGTGGTAAGGATGCAGGCTTTGTTTGATAAGATGGTGTTAAGGATGCAGGCTATGGTTGATAAGATGGTGTTAAGGATGCAGGCTATGGTTGATAAGATGGTGTTAAGGATGCGGGCTATGGTTGATAAGATGGTGTTAAGGATGCGGGCTATGGTTGATAAGATGGTGGTAAGGATGCGGGCTTTGTTTGATAAGATGGTGTTAAGGATGCGGGCTATGGTTGATAAGATGGTGTTAAGGATGCAGGCTATGGTTGATAAGATGGTGTTAAGGATGCGGGCTATGGTTGATAAGATGGTGTTAAGGATGCGGGCTATGGTTGATAAGATGGTGTTAAGGATGCGGGCTATGGTTGATAAGATGGTGTTAAGGATGCGGGCTATGGTTGATAAGATGGTGTTAAGGATGCGGGCTATGGTTGATAAGATAGTGTTAAGGATGCAGGCTATGGTTGATAAGATGGTGTTAAGGATGCGGGCTATGGTTGATAAGATGGTGTTAAGGATGCGGGCTATGGTTGATAAGCTCACTCTGATGTTATGGAAGATGGCAGGGTTTTCTTTTGTTGGATTTCCAGCAGTCTTTGCACAATGGCAGCGTCCTGTTTGTCTGTAAATAGACACGTTCGGCAACCAAGTGGTTCAGTTCTACAAATACAAAATAGCATCTAGTACAGTAAACACCACAGTAATACAGTATGCAACATGTTACAAAGTAGTGTAGCTCCCAATTTCATACATACAGTATTTGTTTCCCCTTACAGTATGAACTGTAATCTACAGTCTTTACTGTGCTTCATGTTGTACTACTGTCAAGTAGTAAAAGTAGTAGATAGGTTCATTGTCACAGTACACACCTATTCTCATGTTGGAACGTGAAGTTGCTCAAATTGGGCAGCACTCTCTGCCAAGGCAGACCATGGTTGACCACTCTCTTTGTTCTTGTTCTTGGTCTTCCTGCACCTCCACCTCCACCTCCACCTCCACCTCCACCTCCACCCCCACCTCTACCTCTACCTGCCAAGTTTGCTGCATTGTTCTCCAAACACAGGAGTACTGCAGCCTTTTTATCCATACCAAAGAACTCATGTTAAAGTGAACATTTACGCGAAAGTGATCAATTGGTAATTGAGCTTAGCTTGTTGAACAGTGTTGCTTTTCATTTGCACAGAAGAGATTTTAGTTGGGAAGGACGTGCCAAAGGTAGAGAATTGGGTTTTGTGTTTTGCCAAATGTTTGTTATGGAATTGCAATCTAAGTGTAAAGCAAAACATGTGCCAGTAGTATTGCAGATTTTGTGTCTGGTTCTGCTAAATGAGCTACAGGTTAGGGTCATTGTGCCTCATTGACCAATTTTAGTGTGTAAACAACTGGGAAAAACTATAAACAACATGATCATTACTTGTGCTGGGGACAATAAAAGGCCACTCTAAAATGTGTTTTGAGGGAGCGTGCAATTGGCATGCTAACTGCAGGAATGTCTACCAGAGCTCTTCCCAGAGAATGTTATGTTAATTTCTACACCATAAGCCACCTCCAACATCGTTTTAGAGAATTTGGCAGTACGTCCAACCGGCCTCACAACCACAGACCAGTTGTATAGTGTCCAGTGGTGGTCGGAGCCGTTTAAGATGAGGGAGGATGATTTTCTTTATTTATGAGCATGGTCTTATTTCTATTACAGCATATTGGATGACTGTCATTCATGTTCCATTCACCCAGCTCAATGTAACATCGATAAGTTTAGGCTACTACATGATACTCAAATTTTCCCTATACCCATCATGAGGTTACTACAACCTTGCCTACCAATGAAAGTTTAGAACGTAGGTGCACAGGTCGAGAGAAATTAGAGTAATCAAGGTGACAGACAGTGACACATTCAATACCACTTTGCACACTCTTGCATGCATCTAGCTGATATAGTTTGTAATCATTAGTCCAACAGTGGCAAACAAGAGTTTCTATTGGACAAATTCAGGTAAGTTTATCCCTGTTTCATCCTGTTTGCTTCCGTTTTTTAACAGAATCAGAAGAATGAATACACCCCTGATCACATGCAAACACAGAACTAGCAACCGCATACAAACAGCATGATCACTTATAATACACTTCTTTCTCACATCTACGCTCTTTCTTCCTCTTCCCTTCACTTGTGGACTTCAGTGCGCAATACAACAGCTGTCTGTGACCAGGCAAAAAAAAACGTTCAAAGCCAAACTTTCATACAATAACTGCTAACCGTATACATCATTTTCACCGTATTAACGTCATAGTCAACATTGCTACTAGAACAAATGCATTAGTAAATCCGCTACAATCACACAGTACAGTGTACAGTGAGCAGTTTAGCAGTTACACTGGCGGGCCCCAGTAGCAATACATTTATAAAAACCAAAAGCTTACCTCGATTTGGAAGAGTTGCAGTAGCCAGCTAGCTAACATATCATCCTCTCTGATTGAACCGGGTGATTGAGTAGGCTAAACTATCTAGCTGCATTTGCTAGCTAAGTAAGTGAAAGTGAAAGTAAAACATATATATATATATATATATATATATATATATATATATATATATATATATATATATATATATGTCTATACTACGAAATATAGCTAGCTCTTTCTTTCTCTCTTGCTTCTCCTTAATTTTTAAATAAATACATTTGTCCAAAACTGTTCAACTATTGCCTTTCTCTCTCTACTAAGCTAGCTGTAGCTTATGCTTTCAGTACTAGATTAATTCTCTGATCCTTTGATTGGGTGGACAACATGTCAGTTCATGCTGCAAGAGCTCTGATAGGTTGGAGGATGTCCTCCGGAAGTTGTCATAATTACTGTGTAAGTCTATGGAAGGAGGTGAGAACCATGAGCCTCCTAGAGTTTGAAGTCAATGCTAGCTGTCCTCCAGCTACACCATGGTGCTACCCATCAGAGTGCTGCTGAGGCTACTGTAGACCTTCATTGCAAACAGTGTTTTAATCAATTAATTGTTGAATATATCTAGTATAATTTTATCTAAAAAGGAAATTTACTGAGGAGGATGTCAACATTGTGAACAGAGTGCCCCATGGTGGCGGTGGGGTTATGGTATGGGCAGACACAAGCTTCGGACAACAAACACAACTGCATTTTATTGATGGCACTTTGAATGCACAGAGATACCGTAACAAGATCTTGAGGCCCATTGTCGTGCCAGTTACCTCATGTTTCAGCATGCTAATGCACGGCACAATCAACAGCCTGATCAAACTCTATGCGAAGGAGATGTGCCGCGCTGCATGAGGCAAATAGTGGTCACACCAGATACTGACTGGTTTTCTGATCCACGCCCCTACCTATTATTGAAGGTATCTGTGACCAACAGATGCATATCTGTATTCCCAGTCATGTGAAATCCATAGATTAGGGCCTAATGAATTTAATTACATTGATTTCTTTATGTGAACTGTAACTCAGTCAAATCTTTGAAAGTGTTGCATGTTGCGTTTATATTTTTGTTCAGTATACATAATGTATGCTAACCAATGTTTTGCCTAGTCAGTGCAAAGTGACTCACGGTTTACATTCTGCCCACATTCTTAAGGACTGGCTGGTTAAGGACACAGCAGGGCAAAACAGCAGGTGAATCGAATACGAGTCGACTGCACTACTCAAGACCATTTGAACCCTTTCTATGTATCTTCTAAGTGTACTTCCACACTAGACCTTCCGCATTGCCCCTCTCCCATCTACAGAAGGTCTCGATCAAGGTTGCTTGTCGTACCGGCAAAGTACTCATCAGCCAACGAGAGGAACCCTGAGGTTGTTATTATAAATACCAATATTTTATTGACCCTTTTATTTGGCCCTCTGTCCCATCCCTGTGGGATGAAGGCCGGGACAAGCTCTAAATGGACAGGCTAAGATCAGAGATTAATCTCTTTAGTTCCTCTGTTGTATTAGTCTTGTATCAGTGTATTAGTGTTGCTACAGGTGTAGAACTTACAGTGAAATGCTTACTTACAAGCCCTTAACAAAAAATGCAGTTTTGAGAAAAATACGTGTTAAGTAAAAAAATATATAGATAAGTAAAAAATAAAAATAACAAATAATTAAACAGCAGCAGTAAAATAACAATAGCGAGGCAATATACATGTGGTACTGGTACAGAGTCAATGTGCAATGTGCGGTGGCACCGGTTATTCAAGGTAATTGAGGTAATATGAACATTTAGAAAGAGTTAAAGTGACTATGCATAGATAATAAACAGAGTAGCAGCAGCACAAAAGAGTGTGGTGGGGGGGGGGGGGGTAGTCTTATGGCTTTGGGGTAGAAGCTATTAAGAAGCCACTGGCCTGGATTCTGAGTCACACTGACCTGGGGTCTGAGTCAGTCCACTGATCTGGGGTCTGAGTCAGTCCACTGGCCTGGAGTCTGAGTTACACTGACCTGGGGTCTGAGTCAGTCCGCTGACCTGGGGTCTGAGTCAGTCCACTGATCTGGGGTCTGGGTCAGTCCACTGACCTGGGGTCTGAGTCAGTCCACTGACCTGGGGTCTGAGTCAGTCCACTAATCTGGGGTCTGAGTCAGTCCACTGACCTGGGGTCTTAGTAGGTACATTAAATAACCTACATTTGATGCTCCGTGGGTTAGTTGGGTCAGATGCAATAGGCCTGTGGTTCTTTTTATTTATCAGTGGTGTCACATAGCGCGGCTCATAAAAAGCCTATGTAATTCCAACAGGGAATGATCTTCAAAATGAATGCTTTGAATTAAAGTTCTACTGTATTAACAAGATACATTCTCTGGAGCTCTCTAGAACGTTTACAGCGTTAAGACTCGTAAAGAATAATACAAGTCTTGATGCTCAAAGCCCTTATTAGATATTTGGTGTTATATTACATTACGAGCAAGGCTTTGATATAAAGGGTTCTGTTTGCTGTGGGGTGCTTTGTTGGGTCTACAGCCAGCCCAAATTATACATAACAAAACGTCTAATCTGAACCATATTTAATGATGTCACTTCTTTACAGCAAGACCAACTTTACATTTGTTTAATCCATGACCTCACTATCAAATGTCCAGTATAAAAGGGTGTCTACTTTAGGAAAGGATTCCGTAGGATTGAGTGCACTATGGGTTTGGATTCATGGTGAATCAACAGCAAGACAACATTCATCTGTAACAAATTAGTTTGTCCCCCTTACGAAGGGAAAGGCACAACAAGCAGATACAGGCTTTCAAGCTTTCCGTGGTGATAGAATATGACAATGATGACATCATATCCTTGTCATTACATCATGGAGAAGTGGGTAGTAGACTGAGGTGATATCACACAATTAAATATGCATCTCTACGGGTGATATGACACGACATCATCACATCAACAGAGTAGTTGGTTGGAGACTGCCTTACAAGGTGCCTGTTTTTTATTCATTTATCATTATTTATTTTTACTTTATTCTCTCCTCTAGATGACTCATATTTGGGGAGGTTATCTCATACTTCCCAATAACCTGATGAAATATTCATCAGGGGGAGGGATTATCCCTGTTTACCCTCCGAGGACATTGCCAGTCAGTGACTTTGGGGAAAAGAAGAAGAATACTTTAGATATACGAGGTTGTTGGGTTAAGCTGGTTGTGATAAGGAGCAGAGAGGATTATGATGGAGTGTCTTTCAACTACCAAGGCTTCTGAGGCTGAGTTAGGAGCCAGCCACAGACTTTACAAAAGAAGAGCTTTAAAGATCTGATAGGCTAATATGATGGTGACCTTTCACAGCTTTTGTCCAGAACAAAGTAAAGACTGAGGTCGTAGTTAGATCGTCTTCCTCGTCTTCCCCATATAGCCGGCAGGGATATCGGAAACTGGCTCGGTCACCTTGTCTGTCCTGGTTAGTTTGACAGGTACGGTTGGTACAGTACTGTCTGTCCTGGTTGGTTTGACAGGTACGGTTAGGACAGTACTGTCTGTCCTGGTTGGTTTGACAGGTACGGTTGGTACAGTACTGTCTGTCCTGGTTGGTTTGACAGGTACGGTTAGGACAGTACTGTCTGTCCTGGTTGGTTTGACAGGTACGGTTGGTACAGTACTGTCAATAAATACCTTTTAGTGGGTGTGTAGACACTTCATGGGCCAATTTTACTCTAGTGAGACCTTTTTTTATGACTCAGTAAATTACACAAAAAAGCCTGACTGGTGTTTACCAGCTAATTATCTAACCCAAACCCATTTGTTGTCAAGCCTTTACAAACTAGATTCATTTTGTTGAATAATGTTTAGCTTAGCAGAGCTGAAATAAGTAGTGTTTAAATAACCATGGGGAATGTGTTGGTTACACCCAAGGCTTTGTCGTTTACATCATCAACTTTAGATGATTATGATGTATTTTCTCTTTCTCTCTCTCTCTCTCTCTCTCTCTCTCTCTCTCTCTCTCTCTCTCTCTCTCTCTCTCTTCTCTCTCTCTCTCTCTCTCTCTCTCTCTCTCTCTCTCTCTCTCTGTATAACATAGAGAAGGAAACCCAGCAGAGTATTACATTTCCAAATGCAGTCACTGCTAAATAGGGTCCCCCCCACCCCGACCTGCAGGGAGAGGTGTGGGGGCACGTAACACCCATTTCTCAACCCGTCTCCCCTCTCAACCCCATTGCTATGGGGTTATACCGAGTTAGCACCCTCTTAACCGTAAGCCTTGTTTATCGAGAAATGCAATTCATTTCAGGAGTCAGCCGGTGATAGGTTCAGTCGAGGCGGGGGTTTGGGGGAGGAGGGAGGAGAGGAGGTATAGGGGGAAGAGGAGGGGAGAGGGGGCCGAACCTCCCGCGGGGTTCGGAGCATGATGGATTGTTGGCCAGGGGGCCAGTGACAGGGTGAGCGTGGCTTTAAAACTGGGGGTAATACGGAAAAGACAGGTAGATCTTTGGGTTTGTTTGACGAACGAAGACCCACAACACACGCTGCTATGCTCTGCCAGGAATTACCTTGCATGCACTGGCCTGATCAAACGCGGGCCGCTCTCACTGTCTGCACTGTCTGCTGGAATGGAATCTCAATTAGCATTAAAATGAACATAAATGAAAAAAACATATCAGAGTAATACTGAAAATAATTGTTTCAACATCAAAACAGTTGGCTGTTGGCGTGGTTCTCTCATTTCCAACATTCACACTTACCAGGCACCACAATTCACACTTGCACAGCTCCAACAATTCACAGTAATTACCCATATTAATTAGGACATTCACCCTCAGTAGACTATGGAACATTTTAACAAACAGCTTTAATGAATCAAAAATAAGACATGAAAAAGTAATTCACAGAATTGATGTTACCCCAAATTCTTTTGTCATCGCAACAAGGGGTTGATGGGATCTTTCCGTTTCGGTAAGGGTCCGTGGGAGTCTCGTGGCAGGTCCTTTACCACCTGGTCTCCAGCGGTCCCTGGGATCAAATCAAATCACATTTAATTAGTCACGTGCTTCATGAACAACTGGCGTGGACTAACAGTGAAATGCTTACTTCCCAACAACGCAGAGAGAAAGAAAATAGAGAAATTATAGAAAAGTAAAACATGTAATAATAAAAGTAATAATAAATACACAATAAGAAGTAACGATAACTTTGCTATATACACGGGGTACCTAACCATGTCGATGTGCAGGGTACAAGGTAATAGATATTTAACTAGGAATAAGTGACAGATGGATCTCAGAGTGGGCCATTGACCCCTAACCCCTGACCTGTAAACAGGGAGCTTGGAGCTTAGGGAAGTTTGTTGTTGTACTGGTGCTTGAACAGAACTGTATCTCTGAAATGGGAAATCCTCCTCTCCTATCCCCACAGTCAGAGTGTCACTGGTAAACTGGGTTTGGAACAGGATGGTCTCTCTCTCTCTCTCTCTCTCTCTCTAATTAAAAAAAACTGTTTACATCTCACTTGTTAGGTTACATGAACATACAAATACGTAATGGTATACAGTATATCATTTGAGGGCACTAGGTGTCTGTCCACTTGTAGATTCAGACTAATAGTCACATGTACAGGTGTGATTTCAGGGTACAGTAATCTTAGGCTCCGTGATAAAACATACAGGACAAGTGAAATAATATAATGCAAATGGTACATAGAAATAACACTATATCATAACTGTAGCAGTGATGAATAAATAAATAAACTAGTGGTGGCTATTCAACAGCCTGATGAGGGGTCTGAGGGTAGAAACTATTGGCCCGTCTTCTAGTTTTAGCCATGATGCTCCTGTTCTGCCAACCTCTGAGTGATTGAAGCGGGGAGAACAGGACGTGACTTGGGTGGCTGGGGTCCATGATGATCTTACTGGCCTTCCTGCGACACCTGGTGTTGTAGGTGTTCTGTAGGGCAGGGTGTGTGCGCCCAATGGTGTGTTCGGCAGCATGTATCACCCTCTGGAGCGCCTTGCGGCCCGTGGTGGTGGAGTTGCCATACCAGGCTGTGACGCAGCCCGACAGTATGCTCTCGATGGTGCTCCTGTGGAACACTGTGAGGGCTCTCGGGGACAGGCCAGATTTTTTCTGTGTGGTTAGACCATTTCAGCTCCTCTGAGATGTGTACGCCGAGGAACGTGAAGTTTTTGACCGTCTCCACGGTGGCCCCATTGATGAGGATGTGGGCATGCCCAGCCTGGTTTCTCCTGAAGTCCACAATCAGCTCCTTTGTTTTGCTGACATTGAAGGAGAAGTTGTTTACCTGGTACCACACTGTCAGAGTGCCTACCTCCTCCCTGTAGGCTGTCTCGTTGTTGTTACTAATCAGGCCAACTACTGTTGTGTCGTCAGCGAACTTGATGATGGAGTTGGAACTGTGTGAGGCCCTTGTGGGGCCCTCGTGCTGAGAATCAGTGTCGAGGAGGAAATGTTGCCTACCTTCACCACTAGGGGGCGACCCGTCAGGAAGTCCAGGACCCAGTTGCATAGGGAGAAGTTCAGTCCCAGGGTTGTGAGCTTTGTAATAAGCTTATAGGGAACTATGGTATTGAAGGCCAAGCTGTAGTCAATGAACAGCATCCTCACATATGTGACCGACCAGCTCGATTCGGTCTTACGTAGCAAAATTTGAAATTGTGTTGATAAAAGTAGAGACTCAGAGCTAAAAAATGGTATATCATACACTACAGTTGAGGAACAATGGGAAAGTAATTCTGCTTTGAAAAACGTCAAAGAATTCCTCACTTTTGAGAAAATGGCCCTTGAATGATTTGGTACACCTACTGGAGATCTCTTCTTGGTCCTCACACATTGAGCATTGGTCACACCATTTTAAGCTTTAGCCCCACCCATCTCTTTAAGGATTCACATGTGATGCTATGTACTAAACAACCAAAGATTTCAAGATTAAAGGCTGGTTTATGCTGTGGGTGTGTTCGTACATTTAATCTGGAGTGCCAGAGTGTGCTCTGGGCGTTTGTAAACTCAGATCGTTGTCAGATTGGCCTTTTGTAAATTCAGAGTGTTTCGCTCTCGGAGTGCATACTGGATGCTCTGGCCGAAAAGTAGGGTTGATCCGAACGTTCTGACCTAACAACAGCAGTCAAGCACCCAAGCTAACTGGCTAACGTTGGCTAGCTTGCTAGCTACTTCCAGACACAAATGAGAGAACAGCTCACTCTGACCATTTTACTCGCCCTGGCAGAGCTGGTTAGGCTGTTTTTATGTTATCCAGAGCGTTGGTGACTGCAACTGTGCTGCTGACAACAATTTAAGTATGCTTTTTTTGCCAACTTTTATTTTTGTAAAATTAGTCAGTTATTCTGCGCTCTGAAATCGGGGTGGATAGCCAGAGAGAATTTACCAGCTACTTGTATTGACAGTTGTAACAGTGACATCATAAACATTCTATTGAAATAGTTACTTGTATTGTGGAATCTTTTGTTTAGACATGTAGCTAGCTTAACAATGAACCATAATCCCAACTCATAATGTTACTACCCTGCATGAATCTGCAGGTAGCTAAAGAACCAGGTTCAACATTAGCCTGCTAGCTAATATTAGACTATAACTAGCAATGCAAATGACTTTCTGACACAATTAGAAACGTGTAATATCTGAAAATGTAGCTAGCTAGACTCTCTTACCCGTATACATGGATGGACACTTCTCCCTCTCTGTCATGGATGCCATGGTTTCCCTTAGTTTGAATATGTAATCCAGAGACAGGTGTTTTATACAACAGCCTTCTGTCTTCTATTTTCGACACCATCTGCATATTTGCAATCAAACACCATCATTGGTGTCATACTCTAATTCCACTGACTTCAAACACTGTCCTTTCGAAAGTGGAGAGCAACACTTATGCAGTTGCACATACTAACCAGCTCATATTATAGACAGAAGCATGCTACAAGGCAGACCAATCCGAACTCATTTCTCGGCATGTCCAGGGTTGAGTAGGTGAAATGGTCTTTGACTAGCCTCTTGAAGCACTTCATGATGACGGAAGTGAGTGCTACTGGTCGGTAGTCATTCAGTGAATTTACTTTCCCTTTCTAGGGTGAGGGGATGATAGTGGACATCTTGAAGCAATAGATACTTTGAAATGTGTTGTGGTGCATGCCATCAGTACTGCAACCTACACACAACCAAACCCCTCCTGCTGGCTGTTTGAAAGGGAGACGGATTGGTGGCTCCTTTCAAGTTCTGCACAAACAACCCATCCTCTCTCTCTCCAACCATAAGTGAGAGTGAGAATCCATGTTGCCACTTGTTGATGGGATTTTAATCAAATTTGCTTTCATGTTGCTGTGTTTGTGGTGTGTGTGTGTGTGTGTGTGTGTGTGTGTTTGTGTGAGCGATAGAGCTTGCATGTGTGTGTGTGTGCGTGGGTGTGTGTGTGCGTAAAACCTGACTTAAGTGAAGCCAATAAACTGGCATATGCAAACGACCCATTGTATTTGTAGGGAATACCTTGATCTGTAGTTTAGAAGCCGTTCCTTTGCCATCTTCTCATTAAAATACATGCTTGTACTTGCCCTTGTGTGTGTGTGTGTTTGTGTGTGTGTGTGTGTGTGTGTGTGGGTGTGTGAGTCTGTGATATCCTTATTAAACCCAGCTTATATATTCTCTATGTAATCTTCTATTTCAAAAGTAAGTGCATTGTGTACAGTATACTGTGAGTATTTGAGGCTTTACTGTGTCTTGGTTTGGGGCCACAGTCTCTTATCAAGGAAGCTACAAATAGGTTTATGCATATGTTTACATGTGATTCAACAAAATGGGTGTGTTCAGAAATCAATCGCTTGGCGTTGCCAGTAGTATAATGTGTGTGGACACGAGGATCGTTGTTTATGTGTGTGTGATATGTGTGTGTGTGTGTGTGTGTGTGTGTGTATGTGTGTGTATGTACAGTATACACTCATGTGTTAGTGTGTATATGTCCTTGAGTAGGGCCTCAAACTGCTGAATGCTGATCTTAACACTACCAGCTGCTGGTGACCCTGAAGTCTTGGGTGACCAGCAACACAAACACACCACACACCACACACACACACACACACACACACACACACACACACACACACACACACACACACACACACACACACACACACACACACACACACACACACACACACACACACAGCAGCCACGCTGAGTAAGTGGTTCATTATGTAAAGCAGCAGTGAGCTAGCAGAAGGACCTGCCCAGTAAATTACACTCTGTCCACAGAGGAGGTTAAATCACCTAGGAGTATTGGGAATTTATTTAAACCTCCATTAATAAATGATTCATCAACCACAACACAAAATAGGCTCTTCAACACCCCCATCCATCACGCATATAAAACCCTATACTCCATAACACTTGCATTCATTACTGTAACCCTATGAAGTATCGTTTGACCTGGTTGTGTGTTGTTGAGCAATAGTAATTGCTTGTGCTCTAATCAGCTTTGTGATTGGATCGCAGAGAAACAAACAGCTTTTTGATTGGACAGGGCCTCCTAGAAAGAAGCAACTTGGTGTATAGAGGGGAATGATAGAAAGACCTGGACTTGCAATTGCCAGGTACACAGAACAGTTTCAGTTAGAGCGTGATAGTATAGTCAATGCTGATGATCCAGACCTTTACCACTGACCACCTGGCTTTGTCAATATAAAGATGAGTTGTGGATCAGTTGTGAGATGGGTGTTTAGAGGATGTTGATATTAACTGAGTGATTATGTGACATCATTGGTCCGTGGGTGTCCAATAGACGGATAATGGAGGACATTATGGGATGTTCCGGGATGTTTGATGATTGATTTAATATTGGCCCGGGTGGAAGACATCATGTGGGGAACAGATGTAGGGAGTAGTTACACAGAGGGAAGATGAGAGACAAAGTTTAATCTCTCATTCACGCTCTCTCTCTCTCTCTCTCTCTCTCTCTCTCTCTCTCTCTCTCTCTCTCTCTCTCTCTCTCTCTCTCTCTCTCTCTCTCTCTCTCTCTCTTTGTCTGTCTGTCTGTCTGTCTGTCTGTCTGTCTGTCTGTCTGTCTGTCTGTCTGTCTGTCTGTCTGTCTGTCTGTCTGTCTGTCTGTCTGTCTGTCTGTCTGTCTGTCTGTCTGTCTGTCTGTCTGTCTGTCTGTCTGTCTGTCTGTCTGTCTGTCTGTCTGTCTGTCTAATGTTGTAATGTTGACCTGGCCAGTCCAGTGGAAAGAAGTACAGAGCAACACTTTCCAGTGTCTGTGGCCCTGAGCACAAATGTTTGCATAAAGCAATCAGTCCCAAACATAAGCCAAAGTCACAAAGCAGCCAATTTACACACAAGCACACACACACACACACACACACACACGCATACACACACATGTACACACACACGCACACACACACACATCCACACACACTCATATATAAACAGGGATGTGTGCGTTCTGGTAACTGTAAAAACTCTTTGGTGGTAGGGGAAATATTGGCACTGTCTCAGCGTTGTCCCTCACCTCCCTCCTCCCTCCCCTCATCACAGCCTTCTTCATGTCACCCCTCATTCCCCTGACCTCCCTCCTCACCCCCCTCCCCACGCCCTCCTCATGCTCCTCACCCCCTCCTAACCGACTCCTCTCATATTTAACTGCCATCTCATCCTGCCTGACGCTTGATATGTCACTTTGTTTGCCTGCCTGCCTGCCTGCCTGCCTGCCTGCCTGCCTGCCTGCCTGCCTGCCTGCCTGCCTGCCTGCCTGCCTGCCTGCCTGCCTGCCTGCCTGCCTGTCTGTCTGTCTGTCTGTCCGTCCGCCCGTATGTCTGTCTGCCTGCCTGCCTGCCTGCCTGCCTGCCTGCCTGCCTGCCTGCCTGCCTGCCTGTCTGTCTGTCTGTCTGTCTGTCTGTCTGTCTGTCTGTCTGTCAAATATTTTGGGTGTGTGTGTGTGTGTGTGTGTGTGTGTGTGTGTGTGTGTGTGTGTTGTGTGCTGAGGCCTGATGTGAAGCGTTAACAATGTAAAGGTGGTATTACTGTTTTAGGCACTGGACTGATGAGGAATGCAGCGCAATCCTCTGAGATCACCAGCTTATCCACCACACACAGACACACACAAACACACACATCTGTGTCACACACATGCAAGCACACACACACACCAGATCACCACCACTAATCTACCATAGAGCCTGCCTTTGCAGATGTGCCTCTCTGGGTAACTCATACATTGATGCAAGGCATTCCCTAAAACCGCAGAATTATTTTGCTTTAGTCATACCATAACCTGTGTTTGGGTTAGCTCAGTTCGTTGGTCAATGGTGCTTGTTGCAACACCATATTATGTTGCTCTCAATCCTAAACAACACCGGGTATACAGCACTGTAGAGTCCACTAAACTAAGTCCAATAGGAGACCAGTGAATGTTGGTTTTTCTCTTAAGGGGTCATTGTGGTTGTTTTTCCTGTCCCCTCTCCTTACACACTCACACATACAGGAAGTTCAAACACCCCTTAGACATATAGGACAGTAGAAAAACACAGTTCCTGTCACGTGTTTGGCAGAACACTTGGTTTTGGTCCCACATTATCCAAAGAAACATCACACCAGGGTTCCACATTCCAGAGCTTCATCCCAAAGCGAGTGACGGGAACGTGATAATGACCCAGGATGTCTCGTTCCCCGCCTGTCCCCCTCCCTCTCTCTCTCTTTCTACACACATACTCACATACTGTAAACACACACACACAAACACACGTTGAGTGCATTTACACACACACACACACACACACAAACATGTGAGACAAGCACACACACAAGCACACACACATGAACACACACACACACACACACACATGCACACACACACACACACACACACACAAACACACACAGACGAGTGTGAAGTGAACACAAAGTGAAAGAGTTTCACACGATCCTGTGAACACCAGGAATACACTCGCAAACTCTTTCCAAGCCTCCGCTAACGCCCACTCTCACTGCGCCCCCCCCCCCCCCCCCCCACATGATTCCCACCCCTCCTGGGCCATATCCCACCATGGTGAGTGTGTATGTTTATGTTGGGCTGTGTTTGGCTATCCCTAGACCAGCTGTGGAGTGTCTGTGTGCTCTGTGGGGTTTGACCCCTCTCTCTCTGTCTCTCTCTCAATTCAATTCAATGTTCAATTGAAGGGATTTATTGGCATGGGAAACATATGTTTACATTGTCAAATATAAATAAATAAATAATAAACAAAAGTGAAATAAACAATAAAAAACTAACAGTAAACATTACATTTACAAAAGTTCAAAAATAATAAAGACATAATATTATTCATATTCTGTCTACATACAGTGTTGTAATCATGTGAAAATAGTTAAAGTACAAAAGGGAAAATAAATAAACATAAATATAGTTTGTATTTACAATGGTGTTTGTTCTTCACTGGTTGCCCTTTTCTTGTGGCAACAGGTCACACATCTTGCTGCTGTGATTGCACATTGTGGTATATTGGAGTTGGATTTCTTTTCGTAATCTTTGATGGTCTGTGTAATCTGAGGGAAATATATGTCTCTAATATGGTCAAACTCATTTTGCAGACAGTGTGCACATAGCCTGTCTTCGCGTGATAGCCATGTCTGCCTTCGGCGGCCTTTCTCAATAGCAAGTCTGTACATAGTCAAAGATTTCCTTAATTGTGGGTCAGCCACCTTGTACTCTCTGTTTAGGGCAAAATAGGATTCTAGTTTTCTCTGTTTTTTTGTAAATTCTTTCCAATGTGTCAAGGAATTATCTTTTTGTTTTCTCATGATTTGGTTGGGTCTAATTGTGTTGCTGTCCTAGGGCTCTGTGGGGTCTGTTTGTGTTTGAGAACAGAGACCCAGGACTGGCTGCTTAGAGGACTCTTCTCCAGGTTTATTTCTCTGTAGGTGATGGCTTTGTTATGGAAGGTTTGGGAATTGCTTCCTTTTAGGTGGTTGTAGAATTTAATGGCTCAAATATTTTTAGCCAGATCCTAATTGTGTTCCTTTAGATTGCAATGAAGGCCCTTCTTGCCTTGTCTCTCAGATCGTTCACAGCTTTGTGTAAGTTACCTGTGGTTTAGATGTTTAGGCCGAGGTATGTATAGTTTTTTGTGTGCTCTAGGGCAATGGTGTCTAGATAGAATTTGTATTCGTGGTCCTGGGAACTGTTTAGTTTTTGGAACACCATTATTTTTGTCTTACTGAGATTTACTGTCAGGGCCCAGGTCTGACAGAATCTGTGCAGAAGATCTAGATGCTGCTGTAGGCCCTCCTTGGTTGGGGACAGAAGCACCAGATCATCAGCAAACAGTGGACAGCAAACCTGTCTCATGCCCCGGCCCTGTAGAAATGTTTTTTTTTTTGCCAATTTTAACTGTTGTTGGTGTACATGGACATTATAATGGCGCATGTTTTTCCCCCAACACCACTTTCCATCAATTTGTATAGCAGGCCCTCATGCCAAATTAAGTTGAAAGCTTTTTTTAAATCAACAAAGCATGAGAAGACTTTGCCTTTGTCTTAGTTTGTTTGTTTGTCAATCAGGGTGTGCAGGGTGAATACATGGTCTGTCGTATGGTCATTTGGTAAAAAGCCAATTTGACATTTGCTCAGTACATTGTTTTCGATGAGGAAATGTACGAGTCTGCTGTTAATAATAATGCAGAGAATTTTCTCAAGGTTGCTGTTGGCGCATATCCCACGGCCTTTTTGGGTTGGAGGGTTTGTATTTTGTCCTGTAGTTCATTCAATGTAATTGGAGAATCCAGTGGGTTCTGGTAGTCTTTAATATTTTATTCTAGGATCTGTATTTGATCATGTATATGTTTTTGCTGTTTGTTCTTGGTTATAGTGCCAAAAAGATTGGAGAAGTGGTTTATCCACTTATTATTATGAAATGTCCCCCCCGGGGGATCAATAAAGTGCCTATCTATCTATCTATCTATCTATCTATCTATCTATCTATCTATCTATCTATCTATCTATCTATCTATCTATCTATCTATCTATCTATCTATCTATCTATCTATCTATCTATCTATCTATCTATCTATCTATCTATCTATCTATCTATCTATCTATCTATCTATCTATCTATCTATCTATCTATCTATCTATCTATCTATCTATCTATCTATCTATCTATCTATCTATCTATCTATCTATATATCTATCTATCTATCTATCTATCTATCTATCTATCTATCTATCTATCTATCTATCTATCTATCTATCTATCTATCTATCTATCTATCTATCTATCTATCCACACATCTCCATTTTGGATAGATAACTCTTCGTGGTGTTGTTTGTTTAGAGTTTTCTCTCACCCTCTCTCTCCCTCTCTCATTCAATTCAATTCAATTCAAAGGGCTTTATTGGCATGGGAAACATATGTTTACATTGCCAAAGAAAGTGAAATAGATAATAAACAATAGAAATTAACAGTAAACATTACACTCTTCTCCAGTTTAATCTCACAATAGGTGATGGCTTTGTTATGGAAGGTTTGGGAATCGTTTCCTTTTAGGTGGTTGTAGAATTTAACGGCTCTTTTCTGAATTTTGATAATTAGCGGGTATCGGCCTAATTCTGCATTATTTGGTGTTTTACTCTCTCTCTCTCTCTTTCTGTTCTGAAGCAGCGTTTTCCTATCAGACAGTAACAGTCTCAGCAAGGAAATTAAGGGGTTACTCAGCCTTCTGAGTCAACACAACAACCCTGAGGTGGATTGTATAACAAGGCATGAGAGATATTGACAAGGTCAGCCAGGTCACCCGTGATACAAGTCAGTTTTCGACATCCATCCATGTCTGAGGACGTCAGGAGATGATGTGGAAACCAGCCACTAGGGACAACAGTGAGCGCTGTTACCTTCAAGTAGGTTTCAGATTTGCCAGGGCATGTGGATGGGGATGGCAGATGGGCATTATTATCTGAATCTAAAGGTTGCAAGTTCAAATCCAGCAATAGAAGGTTTTGATATGTTTTAACCCTTAGCTTAACCATTCAGGGTTAATGCCCAACCTTGAGAATTTTGAGTTAATGCCTGAACTTAACCCTAACCTTAAAAATGTGGAGTTAACCTTAACCTTAAACACTTTGAAATGTGACGCTTGGAACAACTTCGAAATTTGACCTTTGAGAAACATGGATGAACGTCTAATTCTGACATGATTCTCCTCAGCTAGTTCCAAATACACTTTGCATTGTCTTGGGACAGCATACTTTGCATTGGTAAATGAGTAATACTAAAGCCTTAGAGATTATTCAGGCTTCTGAGTCATCACAACACCTCTGAGTTTGGCTGAAAGTATGGCGAGTACATCATACTTCGCATTGGGTAAATGAGTAACGCTAAGTCAGTAACATTGAGGTAATAGATTCTGCATGAGAGCATGCACTTCGCCTGGACCTTTAACAGGCAAAAACTTGACATGGGACTCTGTCAACGTTTGGGTCTGTTTTTAAGCTCAGTGTAGGTGCTTTGTGATATAGGGGTACTTGGTGAGAGGGCGGTTTGGGAGTGTTCTCCCTGTCATTACTGTAGAGGTATTCCAAGACATTCCTTAGACGTAAACATGGGAGTGTCCTCCTCTAGCAGGGAGGATAAAAACCCTCCATCATCATCTAGCTGGGGGAAAGAGGGAGGAGAGAGGGGAGAGCATAGGTTATGTTGTTATTTATGTACTGTTGCCATGAGCACAAACATTTTTGGGGGTAGGAGAAGGGTGAAAGGGGAGACCTAGTATGGTATGTCTTTTCCACTTTCTGTAGTGGTGGTTTTAGTGGTCTGAGAAAATAGCACGCAAAGAGAAACAAACACGAAAGACATGGACACGTGCACAAGCAAAGCACGCAGACACAGACACACACAGACACACACAGACACACACAGACACACACAAACACATACAGACACACAGACATACACACACAGACACACACAGACGGACACAGACAGACATAAACACAGGAGGTGATGCGAGGGAGGGTGCTGTGGGATTATTTAAGATACTCTTTCAAGAGGTAGGGTTTCAGATGCTTTCGGAAGATAGGCAGGGACTATGCTGTCCACCATTGGGGTGCCAGGACAGAGAAGAGCTTGGATTGGGCTGAATGGGAGCCAAGAGGCCAGAGGTTGCTGAATGGGGTGCTCAGGTTGTGGTGTAGGGTTTGAGCATAGCCTGAAGGTAAGAAAGGGCAATCCCTTTTGCTGTTCCGTAGGCAAGTACCATGGTCTTGTAGTGCATGCAAGCTTAGACTGGAAGCCAGTGGAGTGTGCAGAGGAGCGGGGTGACATGGGAGAACAGGCGCGCTGCAGTCTGTATTAGGACCTGCGCCGCTTCCAGTGTGAGGTAGTGTCATACTTGAAGGATGTTGTAGAGCATGAACCTGCATGAGCGAGTCACGGCTTTGATGTTTGCAGGGGACGACAGGGTGTTGTTCAGGATCACGTCAAGGGTCTTTGTACTCTGGGGGGGGAGTTGTCAACCAGGATGGAAAAGTCTTGGAGTCGGCAGGCCTTCCATGGGAGGAAGAGCAGCTCCACCTTGTTGAGGTTGAGCTTGAGGTGGTGGGCCGACATGATATGCCAGAAGGGGGAAGGGCAAAAGACGTTGTGAAGTGCTCAATAAAGAAGTGGTCCGATGAAGCAGATGCTAAGCTATAGGACTGTTTCGCTAGCACAGACTGGAATATGGTCCGGGATTCATCTGATAACATTGAGGAGTTTACCACATCAGTCACCGGCTTCATTAATAAGTGCATCGATGACGTCGTCCTCATAGTGATCGTATGTAGATATCCCAACCAGAAGTCAAGGATTACAGGCAACATCCGCACTGAGCTAAAGGCTAGAGCTGCTGCTTTCAAGGAGATGGACGCTAATCCGGACGTTTATAAGAGATCCTGCTACGACCTCCGACAAGCCATCAAACAGTCAAAATGTAAATAAAAGGACTAAGATCGAATCCTACTATGCCAGCTCTGATACTCGTCAGATTTGGCAGGGCTTGCAAACTATCACTGATTACAAAAAGATACCCAGACGCGAGTTGCCCAGTGACTTGAGCCTACCAGATGAGCTAAATTCCTATGCTCGCTTCGAGGCAAGCAGCCCTGAACCATGCATGAGAGCACCAGCTGTTCCCAGGGGGTGAGGGTAGGCAACAACACATCCGCCAAGCTGACCCTCAATACGGGGGCCCTTCAGGGGTGTGTGCTTAGTCCCCTCCTGTATTCCCAGTTCACACACGACTGCGTTGCAGCACAGGACTAAACACCATCATTACGTTTTCTGACGACATGGTAGGTTGCCATGGTAGGTCTGATCACCGACGACGATGAGACAGCCTATGGTGAGGAGTTCAGAGACCTGGCGGTGTGGTGCCAGGACAACAACTTCTCCTTCAATGTCAGCAAGACAAAAGGGTTTATTGTGGACTACAGGAAACTGAGGGTCGAGCATGCCCCCATCCACATCGACAGGGCTGTAGTGGAGCGGGTCAAGACCTTCAAGTTCCTCGGTGTCCACATCACTAAGAAATTAACATAGTCCACACACCAGCACAGTCGTGAAGAAGGCATGACAAAGCCGTTCCCCCTCAGGAGGCTGAAAAGTTCAACAGCTGCACCATTGAGAGCATCTTGACTGGCTGCATTACTGCTTGGTATGGCAACTACAGAGGGTAGTACGTACTGCTCAGTACATCACTGGGGCTGAGCTCCCTGCCATCCAGGACAGCTATATCAGGCGGTGACAGAGGAAGGTCCTAAACATTTTAAGAATCCAGCCACCCAAGTCATAGACTGTTCTCTGTGCTACAGCACAGCAAGCGGTACCAATACAGAAGTTCTGGAACCAACAGGACCCTGAACAGCTTTTATCCCCCCAAGCCATGAGAATGCTAAATAGTTAGTCTGGGTAGTTGGTAAACTATTTAACTATCTGTATTGACCCGTTTTTGCACTAACTCTTTTGACTCATCACATATGCTGCTGTTACTGTTTATTATCTATCCTGTTGCCTAGTCACTTTTTCCCGGCCTATATTATGTATATATCTACCTCAATTACATTGTACCCCTGTACATCGACTCGGTACTAGTACCCTGTGTATAAAGCCACGTTATTGTTACTCATTGTGTATTTAATCCTCTTGTTATTATTTTTCTAATATTTCTCTTTTTTTCTCTCTGCATTTTTGGGAAGGGTCCGTAAGTAAGCATTTCACTGTTAGTCTACACCTTTTGCTGACGAAGTATGTGACAAATAACATTTGATTTTATTTGTATTTGCATTGTAAATGCCAAACGACTAAACATTTTACGACCCATTATGCAACGTAGCGATGAGAATCTCAATTCAAACATATCAGATCTTCCCTTCCCCCCTCCACCCCTTCCTCCATCCCTCCCTCTGCCTCTCCACCACTCAGAGGGTGATTTAGCTGCCTGGCACCAACAGAAAGTGGGATGTGATTTCTAATGAGATAGTAAATTGCATAGTGCCAGCGAAAGGACAAAAACTCATTGCATTTAAATGAGGTGCGATTTGTCCCCGCTACAGTAGCTACACCAGCAGGAGGAGGAGGAGGCTGGAGAAAGGTCTGTACAATGGCTCTGACATGTGACTACAGTACAAGGGTGATAATGCCACACTATGTGGTTGCATGACCACATCAATATATAATTAACAAAAATATAAAACCAACATGTAAAGTTTTGGTCCCATGCTTCGTGAGCTGAAATAAAATATCCTTGAAATGTTCCATGAGCATAAAATGTATATTTCTCTCAAATTTTGTGCACAAATTTGTTTACATCCCTTTTAGTGAGCAATTCTCCTTTGCCAAGATAATCCATACAGCTGACAGGTGTGGTATATCAAGAAGCTGATTAAACAGCATGATCATTACACAGGTGCACCTTGTGCTGGGGACAATAAAAGGCCACTCCAAATGTGCCTTTTGTCACATAACACAATGCCACAGATGTATTGATGTCAAGTTTTGAGGGAGTGTGCAATTGGCATGCTGACTGCAGGATTGTCCACCAGAGCTGTTGCCAGAGAATTTAATATTTATTTATCTACCATATGCCACCTAAAACAATGTTTTAGAGAATTTGGCAATAATTCCAACCGTCCTCACAACCCCAGACCACGTGTAACCACGTATGCCCAGGACCTCCACATCCGGCTTCTTCACCTGCGGGATCATCTGAGACCAGCCACCCGTACAGCTGATGAAACTGAGGAGTATTTCTGTCTGTATTTAAGCCCTATTGTGGGGAAAAAGCTCCTCAGTGGGTGGGCCTGGCTCCCAAGTGGGTGGGCCTATCCCCTCGCAGGCATTAGGGCCTAATTAATTTATTGCAATTTTTTTGCAGTATAGATTAATACTTTCTTGATGAGGAAAATATGCTTGCATAGCATATGGTTATGCTCTAAAAACTACACTAGCGTAGCACTTAGAATGTTGAATGCTCTACTATATTCCAAGTAGTATTACTACTCATGGCCATAACTACAAATGAGGACACTGAGGTCCGGACCTTGGTATATTTACCCCCAAAAAAATGTTTGCGCACAGTAAAGAAGATAAATTACGGGTCAACATTTAAATACTGCCCCAGTGTTGAGCAAAGCTCAGAACGCTTATATTCTTGATCTGACTGCGTTCTAATCACGTTTGCGTCTTTGAGAACGAGTGGAATCATGAACAGTGGTTTGCTAGTTATGTTCGCTTGCGTCCCCCGGATATACCTCCTGGAGTTGCCTTTTTAGCAGCACATTCACTAATCTTTCAAACGGCTAACTCCGCCCTCTCACGGCACAGGCCAAGGGCGACGTGAAACGAACTACCCCAGCTCGCAGTCGTCTCTAATCGACAGCTAGAGAGTCAGAGACACTGTTGACAGTGTGTTTGCGAGATGCTGGACAAAAGGCAATTTTAAAACAGTCCAGCAATTCCTGCTGCAACTACAGGCATCCCTCGAACAAACAAAAAACGACTCTCTGAGAATGAGTGCACAACTGGCAAATAGATCAATTAGATATGTCAGTCAGTCAGGTAGCTATAGCTGCCGTGAGAAACTTCTATTTCAGTCAAGTTGAAGGGCTAACGTTAAACGGAGCCAAAAATTATGTTTGTATAATAACTGCTTTACAGAGAGTAGGCTACTGAGACAGATAGTGATTTGGTGCTCAGTGGTGAGGCTGAGGCAGGCTGAAATGCATGGAGGAGGAAGCAGAGGAGAGAGAGAGAGAGAGAGAGAGAGAGAGCGGAAGCAAGCAGAGAGTGAGGTTAGTACAGTGGTTCTGAAACTTAGGGTCGGGCCCCATGTGGGGTCCCCTGAGAAAATCTGTACTAATCTAATCATGTTAGGATTTTTTTTTTAAGGATAAATGTTTTCATATGAACATCTCCACACTGCCTATTTCCCAATAGGCCTAGGCCTACAATAAAATGCTATAAATTTTTTTTTGAAAAAAAGTATAATCATACATTTTGGTTTTGTTGCTGATGCTATGTGTCAGTGTGAATCATGTCTCATATTTCATTACAGTTGTAGAGCTAATAGTCTATGTGTTGGTAGATTGACTATCATTTTCACTTGTTTTTGCTGTTCTCTAAATAGTATTTTAAAGTGTTTAAATTGTATCTAAATGCTGTAAACAAGATTAAACTATTTTTGTATGTGGAGGGGGGAGGGGGCTTCGGGACATCACTAAAACTCAAACCCTGGATACGGCTCTGATGCTACAATGGACACTGGACCAGAGCCAGCAGAGCCTGTGTATTTACAACAAGTGTAGAGGTTACACGTTACATGTAGTATTGCCAATATGTTATGTTAGTCATCGCTGACAGATCATTGCTGTGAGTGCCGCCTCACTCAGTGGGTTTGTCTATAGATGCTGAGTCTCTGATGATGTGTCTGTGTTTACTGTTTACCCTGTCAAAGCATTTCTTATTAGAATTCTGTGACATGCATTATGACTACAATATAGTAGCTATTCTAACAGAATTCTAAATAACAAAGTGTGTCTACATTCTAATTACTTGCGCACAACTTTGAGCATGCTCAAATATTCCCAGCTTTACTTTACAATCTCAGAAAAAAAGGTGCTATCTAGAACCTAAAACGATTCTTCGGCTGTCCCTGTGGGAGAACCCTTTTGGTTCAAGGTATAACCTTTTTCGGTTCAATGTAAACCCTTTTCACAGAGGGTTGTACATGGAACCCAAAAGGGTTCCACCTGGAACCCAAAGGGGTTCCTCAAAGGGTTCTCCCACGGGGACTGAGAGTGTACTGCATCTCAAAACCAATGAGAGAGCCACCCACCCTAACACAAACAGTGTTCCTGAATGAGAGAACATTTGTCATTCACACACATACAGGAAGTGTGAATATGTTCCCTTTCCTCAGGGTGGGAACTGGATGTGGAAAAGACAACAAACGAGGTGTATCCTTCTGACCCCCTGAGCAGTGCAGGTCAAAGCTAACAGCTGTTTATTGATGCAAGATTATTGGTCGGAGAAACTAGAGCCTGTTTTTCCTGGACATAATTTAGGAGCAATATGGACTTCCCATATGGACTTCGATCTGTTTTGGGAGTGACTGCAATTGCTAAAAAGGGACGGCCTGCACCCGAACAGGAGATCAGCTTGGATGTTCTGCTAACAATGAAAAAGTGCTGTACTAAAAAAGTGATGAGATATCATTCCTTGCACGAAACAGGTAACCCTCATTGAGTACTAATCCACTTCCTTGTTCGAGGCATAGACTAAATAGCACAGTTCTAAGCAATTTGTATCTATACATTTCAAGCCAACCCCATAGCTATTTCATATAGAGGGTTACCTACTGATCATAGCATTTTTTAGTTAGAGACTCCGTCTGATCTGAAATGCTGCAGCTGTGGACTTGGACTGATTCATGTGAATGTCCGAAGTTTGATTTCGAAAATGGATCATACTGCAATTCTGGCTTCTCAAACTAACGTGGACATTTTGATCATTACTGTGACTTGGTTCAAATAGTCTATACCATACTCTGATGTGTCTCTGAATGGATATAATGTTTATATTTCTTACAGAGCTGGCCGAGGTGGGGGTGTCGCCATATTCATAAAGAACAACTTGAATGTTGCTGTGTTTGGGCCTTGGTAATAATGCCCAACTAACGTTAGTGGCCCTCACTTGGCCTCCTTATGTGCTCTTAGAAAATTGTCTGACCTGCTGTCTAACTATGCTAGATCTAAATAATTAATAGTGTGTGATTTTAATCTGGATTGGTTGATGCCAGTGTCTGATGGACTGAAAGATATTTGTACAGAGCTAAATCTAACTCAGTTGATAACTAAACCACCTCACCCAAACTTTAAACACCCCAAAAAATGTACTCTATTAGATATTATTCTAACAAATTCCCCTCATAAGTTTACAGCCAATGGGATGTTTGCTAATGAGTTCAGTGACCATTGTCCCATTGCCTGCATAAGAGATTTTTCTCTGTTGCAGATAAACATGTGCCGTACAAAAGGCTAAGGGTAAAAGGAAAATGTAATCCTTTGTTCACTCATTAATTGACTGAGAAATTACAGGAAAGAAATGTAGCTTGGGCTAAGGCTAGACTGACTGATTCTACGTTTGATTGGCAGTCCTTCATACATTGGAGTAGTAGATGTCTATCTCTGGTTAGAAAAGCTAAATCAATCCAGCTAACTTCTGGAAAGTGGTCAAATCTTTGAAATAAAACTCGTTGCCCCCTCGTTGCCCCAGCAGGTTTTGACAGCCTCTGGTCCCATACTAGACAAAATGGAAATGTGTAGTGCTTTTAATAACCATTTTGCTTCAGCTGGCCACCTGTTTAAAAGGATAGTCTCTGAAAGAGGGAGTTCATTAGTCACCTCAGAACAGATTGTAGAGAATGATGCTCTAACAGACTCACATACTTTTATTTTAATTTCCACCATTTGTCTATGATGTAAGAAGTGCCTTGCTAAAGACCAATGTAAAAACAAATCCATAGGGGCTGATTCACTTGACTCCTTCTTACTACAGTTCCCAGCCCAACTCATTGTTGAACTTTAAACCTGTATTTTTAACTTGACAATTGTTATCCATAAGATTTGGAAAGCGGCACATGTCCTCCCCCTACATAAAGGCAGAGATCCTTCTGATTTAGATAATTACCGCCCACTCTCCAAGTTATCTAGAATCCCTAACCATCTCCAAGCTATCTGACAGACAGAATGTGTAATATTAAGAAAGGTGTACCGCAGGGGTCGATATTGGGACCTGTTCTCTTTACTCTTTACTGCAGACGGTACGGTTATGTATGCCATTGCACCGACTGTTGACCAAGCGATGTTAGAGCTGTAATCTGATTTTGTTGCATTAAAGAAACCCTTGTTGATTCAAAACTTGTACTTAATGTGGGCAAAAATAAATACTTAGAGAACAACAAAAACATATACAGTATTTACTTATTGGATGGCTCGCTCATCGAGCAGGTTCGCGCTTATAAATATCTGGGGCCGTTTGGATTGATAAAGATCTAACGTTTAAAAAACATACTGATGAGCTTTTGAAAAAGCTAAGATTTAAAGTAGGCTTCTTTTTTAGAAGTAGATGTTGCCTTTGCATGAACAGAACGAAGCAGATTGTGCAGTCAACTTTCCTTCCAGTTCTTGACTATGGTGTCACCATTTCCCAGACTGCAGCAGCCACTACGGTTTTATACTCTTAAATCATTGGATGCTGTCTACCATAGAACCGCTTTACTACAGGTGACCATTTGAATACTCATCACTGCATCCTGTATCAGAAGGTCGGCTGGACCTCACTAAAATCCCGTAGATTACTTCATTACTCCCTTCTTGTTTACAAAGCTCTGCTTCCAACATACCTCACTTCCCTGTTAACATATAACAACATGAGATACCAAACCCGTTTGCAGGGTTGGTTAACTCTTGAGGTCCCGCTTGTCTCCACAAAGTTTGGTAAATCCGCCTTTAGTTTTAACGCACCGCAGTTATGGAATACCTTACAAAACAAATTACACCTGGATTCACTGGTGCCGATAGGGCATTTTGAAACTCTGCTGTTAAATGAGTTCACTGAAGTGTGCAATTGTTTCAATATACTATTACAATGTGTTGTAATAACCTTTGTCATGTGTTTGTAGCTGTCTTGTAGTTTCTCTTTATCTTTTGTTGTGTTGATGGAATTTCTGTCCTCAGGGCACAATTGCAAATGAGACATTGGTCTCAAATGGGCTCCCCTGATTAAATAAAAGTTAAATACAATTATGCTGTCAAGAATAAGACTGAGCTTTGTCTGATTTCCCTTTGGTCCTATGTGGTTTTAAGTGTTTTCTTGATACCGGTATATTAAATACTAATAAAGGTTATCACTTTATGTGGCTAGTCCCCTATAGATGGTTTACTTCAGATTCTTATTTTTATTTTATTTTATTTAACCTTCATTTAACTAGGCAAGTCAGTTAAGAACAAATTCTTATTTACAATGACGGCCTACCAAAAGACAAAAGACCTCCTGCTGGGACGTTGGGCTGGGATTAAAAATAAAAAAATAAACAAAATATAAATATAGGACAAAACACACATCACGACAAAACAACACTACCAAAAGAGAGACCTAAGACAACAACATAGCAAGACAGCAACACATGACAACACAGAATGGTAGCAACGTAACATGACAACAACATGGTAGCAACACAACATGGTAGCAGCACAAAACATGCTACAAACATTAGTGGGCACAGACAACAGCACAAAGGGCAAGAAGGTAGAGATAACAATGCATCATGCAAAGCAGCCACAACTGTCAGTAAGAGTGTCCATGATTGAGTCTTTGAATGAAGAGATTGAGATAAAACTGTCCAGTTTGAGTGTTTGTTGCAGCTCGTTCCAGTTGCTAGCTGCAGCGAACTGAAAAGACGAGCGACCCAGGGATGTGTGTGCTTTGAAGACCTTTAACAGAATGTGACTGGCAGAACAGGTGTTGTATGTGGAGGATGAGGGCTGTAGCAGATATCTCAGATAGGGGGGAGTGAGGCCTAAGAGGGTTTTATAAATAAGCATCAACCTGTGGCTTGCGACGGGTATTCAGAGATGACCAGTTTACAGAGGAGTATAGAGTGCAGTGATAAGGAGCATTGATGGCAAATATGATGGCCTAATGGTAAAGAACTTCTAGCCGCTCGAGAACACCCTTACCTGCCGATCTATAAATTATGTCTCCGTAATCTAGCATGGGTAGGATGGTCTTCTGAATCAGGGTTAGTTTGGCAGCTGGGGTGAAAGAGGAGCGATTACGATAGAGGAAACAAAGTCTAGATTTTAGCCTGCAGCTTTGATATGTGCTGAGAGAAGGACAGTGTACCGTCTAGCCATACTCCCAAGTACTTGTATGAGGTGACTACCTCAAGCTCTAAACCCTCAGAGGTAGTAATCACACCTGTGGGGGGAGGGGCAGTCTTCGAACCAAACAACTTGTCCATTGTTTTGGAGGTGTTCAGAACAAGGTTAAGGGTAGAGAAAGCTTGTTGGACACTAAGAAAGCTTTCTTGTAGAGCATTTAACACAAAATCCGGGGAGGGGCCAGCTAAGTATAAGACTGTATCCTCTGTATATCAATGGATGAGAGAGCTTCCTGCTGCCTGAGCTAAGTTGTTGATGTAAATTTAGAAGAGCGTGGGGCCTAGGATTGAGCCTTAGAGTACTCCCTTTGTGACGGGCAGTGGCTGAGACAGCAGATTTTCTGACTTTATACACTGCACTCTTTGAGAGAAGTAGTTAGCAAACCAGACCAAAGACCCCTCAGAGACACCAATACTCCTCAGCCGGCCCACAAGAATGGAATGGTCTACCGTATCAAAAGCTTTGGCCAAGCCAATAAAAATATTAGCACAACATTGCTTAGAATCAAGGGCAGTGGTGACATCATTGAGGACCTTTAAGGTTGCAGTGGCAAATCCATAACCTGAGCGGAAACCAGATTGCATACCAGACATCAAGAAAGCCAGTCAGTTGATTATTGAGAAGTTTTTCCAACACTTTTGATAAACAGGCCAAACAGACATAGGCCTATAACAGTTAGGATCAGCTTGATCTCCCCTTTTAAATAAAATACTAACTGTGGCTGCCTTCCAAGCAATGGGGACCTCCCCAGAACAGAGAGACAGGTTAAACAGGTCGGAGATAGGCTTGGCGATGATAGGGGCAGCAACCATCTGACTCAGATGGTTTTTTGGGGTCAAGTTTCAGGAGCTCCTTTACTACCTCGGACTCAGTAACTGCCTCCAGGGGAAAACTTTGTAGCGGGGCAGGGGAGAAAGAGTGAGAAGCATCGGGGGTAGTTGCATTAGAAGGCGTGGCAGATGAGGAAATGTTGGACGGGCAAGGAGGCATGGCTGAGTCAAATAGGAATCCTGACTTAATGAAGTGTCGATTAAACAGCTCAGCCATGTGCTTCTTGTCAGTAACAACCACATCATCAACTTTAAGGGATATGAGTAGCTGTGAAGAGGAGGGTTTATTCTCCAGGTCTTTAACCGTTTTCCATAATGTCTTGGGGTTAGACCCACAGAGAGAGAACTTTGGCCTTCCGGATAGCCTGAGTGCACCTATTTCTCATTCGCCTGAACGAGAGCCAGTCAGCCTGAGTAAGCGTTTGCCGGGCCTTTCGCCAAATGCAATTCTTGAGGTGGAGTAACTCTGCAAGATCACTGTCGAACCAGGGGCTGAACCTGTTTTTAATTCTCATTTTCTTTATGGGGGCATGTTTGTTAACAATACCACTGAAAATATAAAAAAAGAAGGTCCAAGCGTCTTCGACAGAGGGGATCAAGCTGATTCTATTCCATTATATTGAAGCCAGTTCATGAAGGAAGGCTTGCTCATTAAAGTTTTTTAGCAAGCGTCTATGACAAATTAGACAGGTCGTTTCACTGAGCAGCCATTACGAACACAGGCTGTAAAACAGTGATCACTAAGGTCATTACAGAAAACACCAGACTGATACCTATCAGGATTATTTGTGAGGATAACATCAGGAAGAGTAGCCTTTTCTGGGTGTTTGGAGTCATACCTTGTGGGATTGCTAATAATCTGAGAAAGATTTAGGGAGTCCCATTGCTTTAGGACTTGGTCAGGTGGTTTAAGCATGTCCCAGTTTAGGTCAGCTAGCAGGACAAATTCAGACTTTGTGTAAGGGGCCAAGAGAGAGCTTAGGGCAGGTAGGGTACAGGCTGGTGCTGATGGAGGACGATAGCACCCAGCAACAGTCAACAAAGAGTTATTTGAAAGTGATCCTTTGTAAAAATTGCAACTCCCCCAACTTTGGAAGATCTGTCCTACCGAAATAGGTTAAAACCAGAAAGGTTAACATCAGTATTCAAAACACTCTTCCTTAACCACGTCTCAGTAATGACCAACACATCTGGATTGGAGCTGTGAACCCACACTTTCAATTGATCCATTTTAGGTAATAAGCTTCTAGTGTTAACATGCAGAAAACCCAGGCTTTTACGAGAGTAGAAATTGGTTGAAGCGGATATCAAAGCACAAGTCAGAATTGGGGCTAGCAATAGTAGAAACAGTAGATGGTGTACATGTACATTACCAGATATTACCAGACAAATGCCAGTGAATGGGCTCTGAACAGCAGGAGGGGGCTTCAAAGCCTCTGGATCTCTCGCTTCACATGTGGAAAATGGCCTCTGAACAGCTTCAAAGAATTCAACACTTCTCCTCAGTGCTAGTTGAAGTTGTATCAGATTCCAGGATCTCAGGACTTTGATTGCCAGAGCACCCCCTGAATAGCTTGGGAAGATTAAATCCTTGATAAAATATTCCAGGTAAATATTGTCCAAAAGGTAGTTTGTAGGTTTGAAGTTTTGATCTGGAGTGAAGGTTAGGTTGTAGTGGGTACCATCCTGTAGATGTCCCTTATGAAAAATCCAAGTTTATCTAACTCCAAAACTATCTTATTGTAAAAAACATGTTGAAAAATGCAAGAGCTCACATGAGCTGTGTCTCTCTGAGCAGAGGGAGGAGGAGCTTTTGCGGTTGATGTTGTTGATGTTCAAGGAAGTTATCTACAAACTCTTCAACTAACTATTCACCAAAGCCAACACTAGCTACAACTCCAACTAACCACCCCAACAATAACCCTAGACCTAACCCTAATCTTCCCCAGCGATGACAAAGGGGTGTTAGAGTTGCAGGTCAGACAGTGCTGTTGTGTTCCAGTGCTGTTGTGCTCCAGTGCTGTTGTGCTCCAGTGCTGTTGTGCTCCAGTGCTGTTGTGCTCCAGTGCTGTTGTGCTCCAGTGCTGTTGTGCTCCAGTGCTGTTGTGCTCCAGTGCTGTTGTGCTGTGCCGTAACTAACAGTAAACAGCCCCTGAAAACTATTATATGTGTGTGTGTGTGTGTGTGTGTGTGTGTGTGTGTGTGTGTGTGTGTGTGTGTGTGTGTGTGTGTGTGTGTGTGTGTGTGGTGTGTGTGTGTGTGTGTGTGTGTGTGTGTGTGTGTGTGTGTGTGTGTGTGTGTGTGTGTGTGTGTGTGTGTGTAGAGGTGGATGGACGTGTGTGGACTGACCTTGTTTTCAGCCAGTGAGTGGGCTCTCAGCTAGGAGGGGCAGCACTGTGACACAAAAACACGCAATCTGTTGACTCATACCACTTGGGGTGCTGTTGGTAGACACCCAACCCTGCTAATACAGAGACAACCAAGGGGGGAGAGCACTGAAACTTGTGAAACGGATAGGGTCACACATGTGAATACATGTGCACAATCACACACAAACCTGTTCATGCATACACACACGCACACACACACACATACACACATACACATACACACCCCACACACCTCACCCATACACACGCCCACTGTAATTTAGGGGGGACAAATGAGGGCTCTTTGGAGAGGCAGGTGGGTGATTCAGTCAGATGAGTGTGTCTATTGTGGAGGATGACCCCTCTGTCACGGTGCAGGATCACAGTGAAGAGCACATAGAGCTTCCCCAACCCCACTCCCCTATCTCACACAGAGGAGGCTGGTGTGCGGAGAGATCAGGGGACAGGCTCTTCATAATGGCTGGAATGGAATTAATAGAAAAGTATCAAACTCATCAAACACATGGTTTCCACATGTTCGAGACCGTTCCAGCCATTATAATGAGCCTGTCCTCCGACATCACCTCCCACCAGCCACCATGGGCATACACACCTCATCACAGCCTCACAGGCAGGCATGTCACACACACACCTCACCCCCCACCCACACACTCTGTGCTGACAGCTAGTCTTTTTGTTCTGCCTGCATCAACAGATCACCCTGGAACCCCTCTCATCTCAGCTCACACACACCAACCCTCCAATTAAAAGACCCTTTCAAAGGGAAACCTCTCTGTGCTGACACTCACAGGCATGCGTGTATGGACTAAAAGCATGCACGCACACAGGCACACACACACACTCTCTCTCTCTCTCTCTCTCTCTCTCTCTCTCTCTCTCTCTCTCTCTCTCTCTCTCTCTCTATGATCCTGCCATCCCCTTTGTGCGCTATTTAAACAAGATGACCTTGAGGCAGTCGATGCTGTAATGTTAATTTACACCACCACACTAACAATCACATACACCACCTCCCCTTCTGACGCTGTCCATGGGCAGGAATCCTGGGCTGTAATGTACACTCTCTCATGGTCTGTCTGTCTCTTTCTCACTCTTTCTCACATGAACACACACACACACACACTGGAGCTGTGGGACAATTGGCACACGGAGTGAAGAGTGGGTTGTGACAGGGAGGATGACAGGTGAGGGACAGGGAGTTATGCTCCAAAGGGAGAAACTACAGGAACACCATGTCATCAGAGAAGACGGACGACGAACTGCAGACGACGAACTGTCACTCTGTCCCTGGTCAGCTAGTGGAAGAGAACTCTTGTTCTCCTCCCCCTAGTATCAAACTGACGCTGTATGGCTGAGTATTCTAGCATGTCTTTCTATCTGTCTGACTGCATGCAAGCTGCTTGTTACACTGACTGCTATCTCTGGTGGTGCTGAGGGCTTAAACACACACACACCTCCAGAGGGATGTTTAACAATGCTTAAACACACAGCCTATCTATCTATTGCCTGTGGGGACGTCTAAAAATTACCCCACACGATCACAGCAGTGGGACCACAAAACCATAGAAGTATCATTATATTTCTATAGGGTACACACATACCCCAACCCCATGAATACTGAGGCGGATTCTTTTGAATTCCCCTGTAGACTGGCATACAGAGAACAGATAGCCCGCTCTCTCTGAGCTCCATAATGTCAACCATTGGTTCATTACCTGCAACGTAAGGCATCATTAAGGCTGAGAGTGATGTGACAGACAGGCTGGTGGAGGGAGAGATCACAGCTCTGATTGGCTGGGGTGGTGCTGATGATGAGAGAGATCACAGCTTTGACTGGCTGGGGTGGTGTTGATGATGGGAGAGATCACAGCTCTGATTGGCTGGGGTTCTGTTGATGATGGGAGAGATCACAGCTCTGATTGTCTGGGGTGGTGTTGATGATGGGAGAGATCACAGATGCTGAGGCTCCAGAGGATCTGAAAGAGCCTGGACACATCACTGGTGGAGAAGAGGGAGGGAGGGAGGGAGGGAGGGAGGGAGGGACAAGGATAGACAAAAGGGCAGAGAGCAGGAGATGAGAGGAAGGAGGGAGGGAGTGTACTCTTAGAAAAAAGGGTTTCAAAAGAGTTCTGTGGCTGTCCCCATAGGATCTCCTATGGGTGTAGCCGAAGAACCCTTTTTGGTTCTAGATACCTTTTTTTCTAAGACTGTAGGAAGAGGGTGTTTACAGGTACATGTCAGTCATTTGCAGTGAGACATGTCACATCAAACCAAACCCAGGGTACATCCTCAGGCATTCCACACCTCTCTGTCTGTGGATTATACATTCACCTCAAAGACTCAAAGACATCTTGTCATCTTAGTCAATAAGAGGGATTAACAAACTCTTCATCTCTGTTGTTGTGTTCTGAAGGTTGATCTTTCTGTAAGAGAGCTTCAAGTGGGAACATGCTGTTGTGTGTGCTCAAGTCTTCGGGCTTTCACATGTGTAGATTAGCATGCAACACATGTAACTCAGCACAGCCAGGGCCACCCTTCTAACCCTTCTAACCATTCTAACCCTTTAACCATTCTAACCCTTCTAACCGTTCTAACCCTTCACATGGCAAACTGACGCTTGATGGATGAAGCTTATCATGTCTCCCTCTTTCAAACTAATCCTTGTTGACAGCTTCTAAATGAATCTGTCATGCAGGTAAACCTTAAATGTTGTGATGACGTCCAATATGGGACCTTACCACAATGTTGAGAGTTGGACCGGTCATCTGATATGAAAGAGTGGGGAGTTGGAGGGAACACTGTGTGTGTGTGTGTGTGTGTGTGTCTGTGTGAAAGGAGGATCCCTCAGGGATCTGTTGGGATCTGTAACAGTATTTTGCGTGACACCCTGTAGCTTTGAGGCTTCTGTCCTTTATCACATCAAAGCCACCAAATGTGAGTATAATTACAGTGTGTTTATGTATAAACATCGCTGCATGCACTCCGCCTTGATGCAGCTGGCGAAAATATGTGTGTGTTTAAAGGGGGTCAAAGGTCAAGATGAGAGGGTGAGCATCCCTCCCTGAGTGATCTCCAGCACTTATTATTATATTATGATATTATTACTAAGATTTGCAATTAAAATCCAATTCAACACTTAACAAAATTCACTGCATGTCATTAGGCACACATATACAATCACAATAGGCACCTGTCATGAATACAAATTGATGAATGTTTCTTTCAAATTACATGAATTTGATTAGGTACAACACATAAAAGCAACATTCAATTTGCACTCCTTCATTAGGAAGATACTCTTCTAGCCAACGACTAGCTCCTATCATGTGGAATAATCTCCAAGAAACATTTAATTTGGATGTGTTGTCGTTTCTGGGTCAGTTAGGAGAAAGGCTTGGGATTTTTATATTGATAAATGTGTTTGTTTTATTTGATCGTTTATTGTGTATATAATATTGGCTACTTATTGATTTTGTGTTTTAAATTGTGTATAATTGTATTTTCTGTATTGTTCCCAGGGCACATTTGCAAATGAGACCTGCAGTGGGGAGAACAAGTATTTGATACACTGCCGATTTTGCAGGTTTTCCTACTTACAAAGCATGTAGAGGTTTGTAATTTTTATCATAGGTACACTTCAACTGTGAGAGATGGAATCTAAAACAAAAATCCAGAAAATCACATTGTATGATTTTTAAATAATTAATTTGCATTTTATTGCATGACATAAGTATTTGATCACCTACCAACCAGTAAGAATTCTGGCTCTCACAGACCTGTTAGTTTTTCTTTAAGAAGCCCTCCTGTTCTCCACTCATTACCTGTATTAACTGCACCTGTTTGAACTCGTTACCTGTATAAAAGACACCTGTCCACACACTCAATCAAACAGACTCCAACCTCTCCACAATGGCCAAGACCAGAGAGCTGTGTAAGGACATAAGAGATAAAATTGTAGACCTGCACAAGGCTGGGATGGGCTACAGGACAATAGGCAACCAGCTTGGTGAGAAGGCAACAACTGTTGGCGCAATTATTAGAAAATGGAAGAAGTTCAAGATGACGGTCAATCTCCCTCGGTCTGGGGCACCATGTAAGATCTCACCTCGTGGGGCATCAATGATCATGAGGAAGGTGAGGGATCAGCCCAGAACTACACAGCAGTACCTGGTCAATGACCTGAAGAGATCTGGGACCACAGTCTCAAAGAAAACCATTAGTAACACACTACGCCGTCATGGATTAAAATCCTGCAGCGCACACAAGGTCCCCCTGCTCAAGCCAGCGCATGTCCAGGCCCGTCTGAAGTTTGCCAATGACCATCTGGATGATCCAGAGGAGGAATGGGAGAAGGTCATGTGGTCTGATGAGACAAAAATAGAGCTTTTTGGTCTAAACTCCACTCGCCGTGTTTGGAGGAAGAAGAAGATGAGTACAACCCCAAGAACACCATCCCAACCGTGAAGCATGGAGGTGGAAACATCATTATTTGGGGATGCTTTTCTGCAAAGGGGACAGGACGACTGCACCGTATTGAGGGGAGGATGGATGGGGCCATGTATCGCGAGATCTTGGCCAACAACCTCCTTCCCTCAGTAAGAGCATTGAAGATGGGTCGTGGCTGGGTCTTCCAGCATGACAACAACCCGAAACACACAGCCAGGGCAACTAAGGAGTGGCTCCGTAAGAAGCATCTCAAGGTCCTGGAGTGGCCTAGCCAGTCTCCAGACCTGAACCCAATAGAAAATCTTTGAAAGTCCGTATTGCCCAGCAACAGTCCCGAAACCTGAAGGATCTGGAGAAGGTCTGTATGGAGGAGTGGGCCAAAATCCCTGCTGCAGTGTGTGAAAACCTGGTCAAGAACTACAGGAAACGTATGATCTCTGTAATTGCAAACAAAGGTTTCTGTACCAAATATTAAGTTCTGCTTTTCTGATGTATCAAATACTTGCAATAAAATGCAAATTAATTACTTAAAAATCATACAATGTGATTTTCTGGATTTTTGTTTTAGATTCCGTCACTCACAGTTGAAGAGTACCTATGATAAAAATTACAGACTTCTACATGCTTTGTAAGTGGGAAAACCTGCAAAATCGGCAGTGTATCAAATACTTGTTCTCCCCACTGTAGGTCTCAATGTGTTTTCCCTGGTTAAACAAAAGTTAAATAAAAAATAAATAAATAAAATAAAAAAACAATAAAGGGTAATGCATCTGTAAATCTAAGCAACGTAAATCTAAGCAACGGCAACTCTCCCACTCAAATTTCCAGCCTTCATACTCCACTGCTCTGACCATTCCTCGTCTAACCCTGGCACGCCACCCCAGCCTTAACACCCGTGGAAAATTAGTTTGTGGAAGTCTTAAAACAAAAACAAAAAAGTAGTTACACCTAAAGTAACTTTGTCCCCTTAAAGCTTGCATTGGTGCCAAACAGACTAGACTGTAGATATACTGAGGCTAGTCAGTCACCATATATCAGCTGGAGAGGAATCCAATACGCTGTGCTGTATAGTGTTGGTTTCTCTCATAAAAGCCCTCCTCGCCCGGATGTGTTTTAATAGTTGTTATTTATATTTGGGATGGACAGGTTTATTCCATACACCCGCAGATATCGTAAAATTTTCCCCATGGGGAGGGCCTAAGTACTCTCCACACTCTACACACACAGAGCACGCACGCGAACACAAGCATGCACACACACACTCCTCTCCACGTTCCTCTGCGGCAGATGACTCGACAGTGTTATTATTTCCTGTCTTTATGGGACTCCTCCTCTCCTCTGTGTAGCTGTAACCGGAGTTACTCTCTGTAACTTAATGATAAAACACACAGATAGATCAAGGCAAGGAGAGGCCAGTCCACATTATGCACAGTACCAGCAAACAATGTATTCCCTTTGATACTTCCATTGTGTGTATGTGTCAGTCCCCAATTGAGGGTTCATCAATATTCAGACCTGCGTGTTGATCTAGTGAACACACACACACACACACACACACACACACACACACACATTATTGTCACAAAGAAGCTCATGTCAGTGCACACATACATTTACACACGCACACTTACACAGTGCTCCAACATCTGTTCCCGTTTCACTGCCTTTGGCAGCTCCTGCCAGGTTTCCTTGGTAACGCCCAGAAGCGAGTCCCTTTGTGAGAGTCGCACAAGCTAGGTTTCCATCCAATTTTCATGCAAATATTCAAACATCTGCACATTTTCCCTCCAGTGGTGTGTTTCCACCAAACTGACTTGTTGCGGAGGAAGATCAGTGCGTGATGACGTAGTGCACACAAAATAAAGATTTTCGCTAGAGTTTTCATGTACCGATTAAAAATCTAAAGTTCAATGTGTTTCCATTGCATTTTCAACTCTTCCGATAGTTTTGTCACAAAAACTGTTACGTTAAATAGGAAATGCGCCTACTCTGGTCTAGGCACATGCGCTCAAGCCAACAGCTCGCAAATACAGTGTCGGTAGTCTGTGCGGGTAAACTAGTCTACATGATGAGATTATTATGGATAAGAGTGAGAATATGTATTTGTCAAACGGTAGTCAAACATCGATCATCACGTCACCAGAATAAGACACTCGATATTTATTGGAAAAGAGCATCGTCATCATGCACTTTCACCTCCCTGTGAAGTTCATTATAACGTATTACATCTGCAGCTAAATAAACTTGATGGTTTCCCGAGTCGTAGCTGGAGAACCACACACCATACAGTATCATCAAGTGACTCCAAGTTTACTTCGATATGATGGTTATTATATCAGTATTTGTGCATAAAGGCATATCCATCACCATTTCTCGCATAATTAATTTTACAGACACAAAAAGGTCGGCATTTATGAAATTGTACCGAAACGTCCTGTTTCCATCACAGCTGTCGTTTTATACGGTATGACTTAACTCACAAGTAAACTGTTGATGTAAACATGGTTACAGAAACACAGGAATATTTTTATTATCATGCTACTATTATTTTCTGCTCTAGCTCCAACATACTGACACAGTACAAAACCCCTATGACAGACAAACACACACACGCACAGACACACACACAAACATACACACACACTAACATGTACACACTGTCTCAAATCCAATTAGACTAGGAATGCCACCAGAGACTCCAAAGCGCTGATAGCGGAGAGGCGAATCTCAGTTTGAGCGCAGAGCAGGCTATGGGGAAATAAGAACAATGGAATCAGTAGAAACACAACAGGAGCTACGTGGAGAACAGAGAGAGAGAGAGAGAGAGAGAGAGAGAGAGAGAGAGAGAGAGAGAGAGAGAGAGAGAGAGAGAGAGAGAGAGAGAGAGAGAGAGAGAGAGAGAGAGAGAGAGAAACAGAGACAAAGACAGAGACACAGACAGAGATAGAGATAGACAGAGTGAGAGAGACCGAGAGACAGAGCGAGTGAGATACAGAGAGAGAGAGATAAAGAGAGAGAGATAGAGAGAGAGAGATAAAGAGAGAGAGACATAAAGAGAGAGAGAGAGACATAAAGAGAGAGAGAGAGACATAGAGAGAGAAATAAAGAGAGAGAGAGAAAGATAAAAAGAGATAGAGAGAGACATAAAGAGAGAGATATATAAAGAGAGAGAGATATAAAGAGAGAGAGAGACATAAAGAGAGAGAGACATAAAGAGAGAGAGAGAGAGAGAGAGAGAGAGAGAGAGACATAAAGAGAGAGATAAAGAGAGAGAGAGAGAGACATAAAGAGAAAGAGAGAGATAAAGAGAGAGAGAGAGAGACATAAAGAGAAAGAGAGAGAAATAAAGAGAGAGAGAGAGAGAGAGAGAGAGAGAGAGAGAGAGAGAGAGAGAGAGAGAGACATAAAGAGAAAGAGAGAGAAATAAAGAGAGAGAGAGAGAGAGAGAGAGAGAGAGAGAGAGGCAGAAGATGTTTTGTATCTTATTTCTGTTAAGGCAGACAGGCAGGCATTTCATAACCGAAGAGTGAGCTAGTTAGTGAAGCGATGACTTTCATGCACCTGCTGGCTTGTCCCCTGTCACCTCTGGCACCTGTGTCGATTCATCAAGGTGTCTGTACGTGTCTGTGCAGAGGATGACTGGGCCATCTGAACACCATCTATCCTCATAACAGATTCATATATCAGGCACATTCAAACCACTGACTGGTAATACAGAACTATCTCAGTCAAGTCAAGATGAGGTAGTGTTATACCGCATTGAAAGGGTTGACAATTTGGTGGATTTACTCATAGGATTTAAATGAACTTCTATGGTTTTACCCTCCACTGTTACATTCAGATTCAGAAGATATTTAGTGTCCCGTTGATAGCCAAAGTGGTTACAGCTGTATAAAAACAATAAAAACATCAACCATATACAAATTACACATCTTTCATATTCATATTCCTAGTGATCTAATATGGAGAAACCATTTAAACAAGATCAAATGTGAACAGAACCATATGTCAGTTTTAATGCATAACAATGACACAGTCATAAGATATACAGCTGCTCTCATAAGACAAATCCATTTATATTACAACATAACAAAATAAACCAACAAAGAGTATGTAAAACAACTACATAAATCTACAATAAATAAATGAAGGCACTAAAATATACACATAAAAGTAATTTACTGTACCACATAACCATTGTGGTGTTTCATGTAGATGAAGCTCCCTATTACACTAGCCTGGTGTATAACTGTATACTACGGCTGACTTCTAAACGGCAGCCTATTCTATATATTATGCACTACTTTTGACCAGAGCCCCATAGGCCATGGTCAAACATAGTGCACTATACTGTATAGGAAATAGTGAATAATTTGGGACTCAAACTACAATGTCCTTTAAGTCTATTCTTTTACTTGTGTTTTGTTGTTAATGGTGGCTGTGGGACAGCTAAAGCCTTACTTTCAGGACGCATTAAAAGAACATATTGGTAGTAAAGTAGAGTAGAACATGAATATTCAAGTGTAATGTCAGAGCTCTGAGTAGAAAGCAAGGTTACCTTTAAGGTGCTTAGAAGAGTAATTCCATCAGTCATCCTTCAACCATAGCCTACTGCAGCAACATGATAACATTGCTATCATATTTTGACACTTTTGAAAAAATATGTGACACTTCACAATATGATGCATATAAACTGATACCAGGCTGACTACGCAACTACTACTACAATGTGATGCATATAAACTGATACCAGGCTGACTACCCAACTACTACTACAATGTGATGCATATAAACTGATACCAGGCTGACTACCCAACTACTACTACAATGTGATGCATATAAACTGATACCAGGCTGACTACCCCACTACTACCACAACATGATGCATATAAACCAGTGGCGGTCAGTATCGTTTAAGATGAGGGAGGACGTAATTATTTTTTATGAGCATGGCCTTATTTCTATTACAGCATGACTGTCATTGATATTCTACTCACCCAGCTCAATGTAACATTGATAGCTTTAGGCTACTACACATTTTCCCTATACCATCATGAGGTTGCCACAATCTAGCCAATGAATGAAAGTTTACAACGAACACTATACATACAAAAGTATGAGGACTTTTGATTAGTGGATTCGGCTATTTCAGCGACACCCGCTGCTGACAGGTGTATAAAATCGAGCACACAGTCATGCAATCTCCATTGACAAGCATTGGCAGTAGAATGGCCTTACTGGAGAGTGAAGGGAAATCTTAACGCTACAGCATGCAATGACATTCTAGACGATTCTGTGCTTCCAACTTTGTGGCAAAAGTTTGGGGAGGGCTCTTTCCTGTTTCAGCATGACAATACCCCCGGGCACAAAGGGAGATCCATACAGAAATGGTTGGTCGAGATCGGTGTGGAAGAACTTGACTGGCCTGTACAGAGTCCTGACCTCAACTCCATCGAACACCTTAGGGATGAATTGGAACGCCAACTGCGAGCCAGGCTTAATCGCCCAACATCAGTGCATGACAATACCCCCGGGCACAAAGCAAGGTCCGAACAGAAATGGTTTGTCGAGATCGTTGTGGAAGAACTTGACTGGCCTGTACAGAGCCCTGACCTCAACCCCATCGAACACCTTTGGGATGAATTGTAATGTCTGTGAAATGTGAGCCAGGCCAAATTGCTCAACATCAGTGCCCAACCTCACTAATGCTCTTGTGGCTGAATCGAAGCAAGTCTCCGCAGCAATGTTCCAACATCTACAGGAAAGCCTTCCCAGAAGAGTGGAGGCTGTTATAGCAGCAAAGGGTGGACCAACTCCATATTAATGCCCATGATTTTGGAATGAGATGTTCGACAAGCAGGTGTCCACATACTTTTGGTCTTGTAGAGTAGGCATACAGGTCAAGATAAATATTTGAGTAATCAAGGTGACAGACAGTGGCTCATTTAATTTCGCAAAATAACTAACGCATTAGTAAACCCGCCACAATCACGCAATAACGTGTACAGCAAGCAGTTTAGAAGTAACACCAGCGTGCCCCGATGGCAATAAATTAATACAACCAAAAGCTTACCTTGACTTGGAAGAGTTCCAGTTTTGTATAGTCTTAGCCAGCTAGCTAACATAGCATCCCTCTCTGTTTGAGCTGGGTGTTTGAGTAGGCTAAACTAGCTGGCTGCATTTGCTAGCTAAGTAAGTGAAATTGAAAGTGAAAAAATTACAACTAGAAATATAGCTAGCTCTCTCTTTCTCTCTTGCTTCTTCTTCATTTTTGAATAAATTAATTTGTTCAAAACTGTTCAACTATTGTCTTTCTCTTTCTTTGAGCAAACTACTTTATGCAGTGCAGTGCTAATTAGCTGTAATTTATGCTTTCAGTACTAGATTCATTCTCTGATCCTATGATTGGGTGGACAACATGTCAGTTCATGCTGCAAGAGCTCTGATAGTTTGTAAGACATCCTCCGAAAGTTGTCATAATTACTGGAAGGGGATGAGAACCATGAGCCTCCTACGTTTTGCATTGAAGTCAACGTACCCAGAGGAGGACAGAAACTAGCTGTCCTACGGCTACACCATGGTCATACCCTACAGAGTGCTGTTGAGGCTACTGCAGACCTACATAGCAAAACAGTGTGTTTTAATCAATTATTTGGTGACTTGAAAAGATTTAGTATAGTCTGATCTAAAAAGGATGTTAAATGTTTCACAAAAAAAAAAAAAAGAGATGGTCCTCCCCTTCCTCATCTAAGGAGCCTACACTGATAGAAACTGTTACCAGGCTGACTATCCAACTACTACTACTACTACTACTACTACACATACATAAGTAAGGTAACTTTACATCAGACAACATTTTAAAGTAACTGAACACACACTAGAAGAAATACTATGAAATATGTGCCTTGGAAGGAATATTTAAACATTAAAATCTATGAAAACTATGTAAAAATCTAAATCAGAGAGAACAGATTTGGCCATATTTGGTATGCTTCACATGTACAGTGCACTCTGTCCCTGATTGGATACTTAAAAACATTATTTAAAAGCAAAGGTCATTGAAAGTATAGAAATTTTCTGTCCTATGGTTTTTGACCACTATATGCGTTTGACCCTAATATAATATGTACTTCATATAGGCAGAGTAGTGCAGTATACTATATTGTATTATTGATAGGTTGCTACGGACACAACATCATTCCTAAAACCACAATACCTTTATTCTCTTTCAAAACAATAAAAAGTCCTTCGGATAAAAACAAATGATGCTGTCTGGGCGTAGCCAGAGCCAGACAGTCTGAAAGCCAAGGGACCAAATCCCTTCTGACCATGGTGCTTCACCTCATCCTTCATTACTAATGTGTTTGCCGCGTCGCGCTCACCTTCTAAATAGAGCTTGTCTGATGAATGGGCGAGCAGCTGTTTATTTCCTGGCCAGACAATCAGCCACAGAACGACTGTAGACATTCAGCCTGATTCTACAGTGGTACCAGTCTCTCTCTGCTCTCTTTCTTTCCCCCTGCGGCAACACAGAAAAGACTCCCCTCAGCATTTCATTCGGGGAGAGACTAATAAATAGTGCTGGAGAGATTGGGCTTAGGGAGAGAACAAGAGGTACGAGAACAAGAGGTAGACTGAGGCAGACTTAGGGCAATGTAAGGCAGGGAAACAGAGAGATCGAGACTGATACAGGGGTGAGGAGAGAGGGGGAAGGCAGGCAGCAGGGTTGGTCACGGAAACTGTCATTGGGGGCCTCAGGCTTGATGGCGGCCCTGGAGCTGAACTCTCAACAGAGAGACAGACATTCACACACTGCACATATATGGACACATATAAACATGTAGCATTATAAAAGTGTTTTGACTAATGATGTCCGAGGGGAAAAAAACTGTGTTTGTTGTTTGCATCAACTTCTTTGTTGTTGTAATATCCCAAACGGGAGTGGCAGTTTCACAATTAAGGATTCCATCTTTAAGTCCTGGTTTTGACTCAGCGGATTCAGCCTCAGAGGTACACAATGTTCTCCTCTCCCCCCTCCTCCCCATCCCCACTCTCCGTCTCCAGGGGAACCAAGGAGGACAGGTCCAGTTGGGAGTCACCATGGGGGGTTACACCCTGATATTGTCCAGCCACTGTTGCCAACGGCGACCACGTCTCCCTCACATAGCGGTGTCTGTTTATATCTGTATGGGTATAAATACATTTATATGCATCAATATTAAAACATTCATCATAGATATTAATAATCACAGTACACCAAACCAACCACCAGAATTAACTCTCTCTCTCACAGACATGAACAATAACAATTTTAAATGAAACACCAAGAGCCAGAGAAGAGAGGAAAGAAGAGAGGGGAGAGAAACTAAAATAATACAACCACAGACACAGTATGATATAATAACCCCAGATAGATAAATAACCACAGACACAGTATGATATAATAAGCCCAGATAGATAAATAACCACAGACACAGTATGATATAATAAGCCCAGATAGATAAATAACCACAGACACAGTATGATATAATAAGCCCAGATAGATAAATAACCACAGACACAGTATGATATAATAAGCCCAGATAGATAAATAACCACAGACACAGTATGATATAATAACCCCAGATAGATAAATAACCTCAGACACAGTATGATATAATAACCCCAGATAGATAAATAACCATCAGACACAGTATGATATAATAACCCCAGATAGATAAATAACCATCAGACACAGTATGATATAATAACCCCAGATACATTAATAACCATCAGGGTGGACCCGGCTGACCGCCCACTTAATCCATCTGCTCTCTAACTACATACATCAACCTCTGCAGCTGTGTGTATGTGTGTGTGTGTGTGTGTGGTGTACGTCAAGCACCACAGCTGCAGGCAGTAGTGTGCTGTTTCCTCCCAGTACAAGAGAGTCAATGAATAACACACGCTCAGTTTAGCCATCAGTAACTTCTCTTCGCTCTTTGACTTGAAAGAGTTGAATAGACTGTTGTCATTCTGTCACTGTCATCATTGTCATTAGGATAGAAGGACACCTGCACGCCCAGACGGGACCCTCAGGAGGAGGAAGGAGGGTGTGTGCATTTCTGAGTGTGCATGTGTGCCTGTGTGAATGTATGCATGTACGAAAGTGTGTGTGTGTGTGTGTGTGTGTGTGTGTGTGTGTGTGTGTGTGTGTGTGTGTGTGTGTGTGTGTGTTTGTGTGTGTGTGTGTGTGTGTGCTCGCGTGTGTATGTGTGTGCGTAGGACTGGTGCATAGCCATGGCCTTGGAGTGAGCGAAGGGGTTTTTAGACCATCAGACCAAGGTGGGGTGTGTTTGGGTCAGTGGGGTGGATACTGTCTAGCAGTAGAGCAGGTGTGCTGTAAAGGTCTGTACGGGTCTGTGAGGGTCTGTGAGGATCTGTAAGGGGCTGTGAGGGTATGTAAGGGGCTGTGAGGGGCTGTAAGGGGCTGTGAGGATCTGTAAGAGTCTGTGAGGTTCTGTGAGGATCTGTGGTAATAGATGTTGTGGCTGTAAGGGTCTGTGGTAATAGATGGGGTGGTTGTAAGGGTGTGTAAGGGTCTGTGGTAATACATAATGTGGCTGTAAGGGTCTGTGGTAATAGATGGTGTAGCTGTAAGGATCTGTGGTAATAGATGGTGTGGCTGTAAGGATCTGTGGTAAAATATGGTGTGGCTGTAAGGATCTGTGGTAATAGATGGTGAGACTATAAGGGTGTGTAAGGGTCTGTGGTAATATATAATGTGGCTGTAAGGGTCTGTGGTAATATATAATGTGGCTGTAAGCGTCTGTGTTAATATATAATGTGGCTATAAGGGTCTGTGGTAATAGATGGTTTGGCTGTAAGGATCTGTGGTAATAGATGGTGTGGCTGTAAGGATCTGTGGTAATATATGGTGTGGCTGTAAGGATCTGTGGTAATAGATGGTGTGGCAGTAAGTGTCTGTAAGCGTATGTGGTAATAGATGGTGTGACTGTAAGGGTCTGTAAGGGTCTGTGGTAATATATAATGTGGCTTTAAGGGACTGTGGTAATATATAATTTGGCTGTAAGGGTCTGTGGTAATATATAATGTGGCTGTAAGGGACTGTGGTAATATATAATGTGGCTGTAAGCGTCTGTGGTAATATATAATGTGGCTGTAAGGGTCTGTGGTAATATATAATGTGGCTGTAAGCGTCTGTGGTAATATATAATGTGGCTGTAAGGGTCTGTGGTAATAGATGGTGTGGTTTATAAATCCCTTCATTGTGTTCCCACAGGAATGTGTCGGACTCCGTTTCATTAATTAGTGATCTCTTTGTTAGCTAACCACTGCTGTATTTGTGTGTGTTAGTGTGCCACTGTTAGCCATGCTCTTAGACCTTTACCTGGGCTCTGATGAATGGGTCTGTACTATAAAGCCCCAGGACAAAGACTCTCACTAGTCACTACCCTCCTCACAGGACAAAGACTCTGACTAGTCACTACCCTCCTCACAGGACAAAGACTCTCACTAGTCACTACCCTCCTCACAGGACAAAGACTCTGACTAGTCACTACCCTCCTCACAGGACAAAGACTCTCACTAGTCACTACCCTCCTCACAGGACAAAGACTCTCACTAGTCACTACCCTCCTCACAGGACAAAGACTCTCACTAGTCACTACCCTCCTCACAGGACAAAGACTCTGACTAGTCACTACCCTCCTCACAGGACAAAGACTCTCACTAGTCACTACCCTCCTCACAGGACAAAGACTCTCACTAGTCACTACCCTGCTCGCAGGACAAAGACTCTCTCACGAGTCACTACCCTGCTCGCAGGACAAAGACTCTCTCACGACTCACTACCCTGCTCGCAGGACAAAGACTCTCTCACAAGTCACTACCCTCCTCGCAGGACAAAGACTCTCTCACGAGTCACTACCCTCCTCACAGGGACTCGGGTCAGCCTGATCTGAAGGCACAAGAAATGGAGACCATTTTGGAAATGCAATTACTGTTCAAATCAGTGACATAAAATCCAATAGGTTATGTTGAATAACTTTAACACCAAGTGTAATGTAAGGAGGCTTGTCATTCATTAAAAGGCCAGGGAGTCAGGATAATCTTCAAACTAAGGTACAGTCTACAGAACTACAAAGGGATTCTATTTCTCACTACACCATCATAGTGGGAACTGATCTTCATAGTTTTCATCCCTTATTCCTTTTCAGAAGCAGCACAATATTCTGGCACAATAGTTCTCATTTTCAAAAGGCCACAGTTATTCAACAGCTAGGCTAGATGGGAATATCTGATTGGATTCACTGGATCAAAAGTAATTTCAGGAATTTCAATTCTTCTATTTTTTCCATTATCATTGTGCAGGAGAACATTATGGAAATCCTGAGGGAGGGAACAATCCCAAAGGCCCTGTGTGAGGGGGAAGAACTTCTGAGAGCTCCGAGCAAGATACGGAGGATGGAGGATTTCCATCTGAAATATGATTTTTTTTTAAATCAAATACAGTTTTTTTTCAAGGTGAGATATTGATTTCCTGGACAATATTCTAGTGTGGAATATGAGAGTTCTGTAACATGGGATCGTGTACACACCCAGAATGCACTAGTAGTCTATACCACCAAATACAGTGCATTAAATAGTAATGAATTATGTATTGTGAATAGAGATCCATAGAACGTAGGAAGGTTAGGGACATTAACCCCCCTGAAGGGAAGACAACATTTGCATCACAAATGGAACCCTATCCCCTTTAAAGTGCACTACTTTTCACCAGACGCATATGGACCCTTGTCAAAAGACGTGTACTAAATAGGGAATCAGGTGCCATTTGGGACACAGACCCTCTGTGAATCCTGCTGACCTATCAGATAACATAAAACTCTGTCTGGGGCCACAGAGGGGTGCATTGTTGGTAACATGTCAGGTAAGATCTGACCCTGGGGTAGATGTGCAGAATACCCACCACTCTTTCTTGTTAACAAGAGACTTTGATTCTATGGCAGCTCACGTGTGGTCAATAACCGGAGAAGGTAATAAGGCGATCGATGGAGAGAGATCGTGCTCCGGTCGCATAATAGTAAACAATTCAGCAGCCTGTATCACTGATAGTTACTGTAGTGATACCCATTAAACAGGCTATTCAAATAGAAGCATTCATTCTAGTGTATATTCAACAAGTGGCCCTCATCGTAGCCTGTAATATGTTCGGTTTAGATCAGCGTACATGTACATTAAACCAGTGAGGCATAACAGTTGAAACCTGTGAGACATAGACGCAGACAGACATCGGCTGACACATCAGCTGACACATCAGCAGTGAAATACAGATTAATATGTGCATCTCTCATCCCTCCCTCCCCTCTATCCCTCCATCCCCTGCTTCTCCGATGACAAGGCGTGCTGTAATGAGTTTTGTAAAGATTTTTCAGATCGATGCTCCAATCCGTCAGCCATGAGCTGTGATTCACACGCTGTTGACCCGGCCCCCAGCGCTCAATAGATAGAGAACACAGCGATTATTTTTCTCTCTCCTAGGCGAGAAGGGCCGGACTAGGCTGGTGGAGGTGATGGTGGGGATGAGGGGGGTGAGGTGGGGGTTCTTTGTCAGGAGACACTGATTAACTGGGAAAGAAAGACAAGCAAGGCCTCACATCGCTTCGAAACAGGAACAGCCTTGAGAGGAATGGGAGGTGTGTGTGTGGTGGGTACAGAGGTTGTGTTTACTTTCTCACAGGTAGCAGCTAGGCCTCATGATATCATGTGATATCACAGAAAGAGAGAGAGAGAGAGAGAGAGAGAGAGGGAGAGAGAGAGAGAGGGGAGAATAAGAGCCTGTCTTATTGCTGATGCCACATTTAGTTGTATGGTATTTAGTAAGTCAATGTCAGATCCCATCAAATTATGCTGTGTGTTATCGATCAAATTCAGCAGAGAAAGCCGGAATCATCCTGTATTTAGGATTAGAGAATAAACACAATCTCTGTAACAGAGATGGATTCACACAACTGTCTGCAGCTGGGTCTTATCGTTGGGTGTCTGCTCAGAGCCCTGTCCCCCTGAGGGTCTGGAACTGGGTCTTACCGTTGGGTGTCTGCTCAGAGCCCTGTTGCCCTGAGGCTCTGAAGCTGGGTCTTACCGTTGGGTGTCTGCTCAGAGCCCTATAACACTGAGTGTCTGGAGCTGGGTCTTACCATTGAGTGTCTGCTCAGAGCCCTGTACCCCTGAGGGTCTGGAGCTGGGTCTTACCGTTGAGTGTCTGCTCAGAACCCTATACCCCTGAGGGTCTGGAGCTGGGTCTTACCGTTGGGTGTCTGCTCAGAGCCCTGTCCCGCTGTGGGTGTGTAGAGGTACTCGGTGACACCGGTGCCCCCCGCCCAGCCCTGGGGTGTGTGTGTGTCAGGGTGGAGTTGGGGGGTCTGGGAGAGGGAGAGAGGTTGGAGTGTGTGTCCGTGGCTGGAGCGGGCTAGTAGGGTGTTCAGGCTGTTGTGGGCTCGAGGGTCATCCCCATACACCAGGGACCCCCCTCTCTGCTGCTGCTGCAGGTGGTGGTGCACGTGGCGGTTGTTGGGCACCATTGCCGTTCTGAGCGCTGCCTCGTTGACAAACACTGAGCCGCCGCCGTCAAGATGGCCGCCTGGCTGACCAGGAAGTAAGTTCTATTGGAGAAGAACATAGACAGAACGCCACATTAACAGAACACTGAGTGTGAAGGACGACCATGATGACAGCATTAACATAAAAATACAGCGAAACCATAACACCGAGATAAGAGTTAGCTATGGGCAACAGTATAACCATTGCTACGTATCAGACATAGTCAAGTAGCCACAGTGGCTATTTACAATAATGGTTTATTCACAGTTTCTCCATTGCCAAAAAACAGAATTGTCATCAAAAATCCTATTTGAGAGACGTAATCCATATTTTCAGTGTGATTTATGTTAAGTATGCCAATTCATATTATATTTCCTCTAATTAAAAAAAAAGATCACTGCTGCAGTGGAGCTGGGCTACCTCTCCTTGGCAAGGTGCTGTAAAGCCCATCCACCTGCAAGAAAGACCTTCTCATTAAAGAGGTTCTGACAGAGGACACTGGATCTGTCTCTGACCCCCTGACCCTCTGCCTGGGGCTAAATGTTAGCAGGTTAACACTAAACACTACCTACATACCGATCAGCAGGGAAGCGCTAATCGATTCAAATGGCAACCTATTCCCTTTGCAGTGCACTACTTTTGACCAGGGACCATAGGGAATAGGGTGCCATTTGGAACACAGCCTAAGACTGCACTGCTTCCATACAGATCAGCGGGCAGTAACACTTGTTTCCTGTCATGCAAGTAGGCAGTTAGTGGTGGACTGCTAATTCTGCCTGAGCTTTGACACAGATGAAATTAATGGGGTAGGAGAACATTTGACCTAGCCTGGACATAGCATACAGAAGAGAAGTGTGTAGATGAGAGAGAAAGAGGAGGAGAGTGAGACACATATGAGACCCCCCTCCCATTCCACTCTCTACGCGTTGAATCAACCCACCTGCTGAACCTCACAACACAAGCTCAACCCCACAGAGGCCTAGGCCAGGGGGTAAATGGTCTACATTCATGAGGTTGGTTTGTAACATACACCCCCCCAAAAGGTCCTGTAGAGAGGCAGGCAGAGGGCATAGTATAGAAACACTGTTCTATTTATACTCTCTCTCTCTCTCTCTCTCTCTCACTCTACTCTCGCTCTCTCTCTCTCCCTCTCCTTGCCTCTCCTCTCTCCCCCTCTCTCCATGCCTCTCCTCTCCCCATCTCTCTCTCTGTCACTCCATCCCTCTCTCTCTGTCTCTCTCCCTCCCTCCCTCCCTCCACGTCTCTCCTCTCAGCTTGGGGGCATATTTCACTGCAGGCCAGCTCGCTTTTCAAACAAAGTGTCGATATGAATAATTAAAGTCTTTTGGAGAGGATTGATTGGTTTGTGGCGTTCGCGTGCTTTTAATTATTTTGTCGCTGGAGCTTTTATTCTCGGTGGTTTAATTATCATCAATCAAGAAGTTGTTTATTAGTGAGTGGAGCTGCTGAGCGTTGAGACAGATGACGCTGAAATTGCTCTCATTACCGCAGGTCGTATATCAAGGGCTGGATGGAGCTGCTCTGTGTGACTGAGTGGGCTACCGTAGCTCTGGCTGCTGGCTATACTTTGTCCTGGGAGAGAGAGGCACTTCTCAGTAATGAACTTCTAACCCAGGGAGAAACATGCCCTTGATTCACACACACATATGCACAGGCAGGTTGACTTTTATTGTCATGAATCTTGCCCTGGAGGCAGAACTGAGCAATTTCCGCAAGATGGGCCAGCTGCAAAGACAAAATTGGCTATATTGTACATATTTATTAAAACAAATTAGATTTTTTGGTCTTAATTTAAAGTGGAACTGACAGTGTTTTAACCACTTTGCAGATATGAAACAAACAGTATCAGAAATAAACAGTATCAGTCAAAAATAGTATCTAATTTGACTCAACATTCCATGACGTACACTTAGGCATTGTTGGCAGAATAGGTGGATGCAGTTCAATGCATGATTAATATAGTTCCCCAATACATTGGTAGTCCAAAGAATATTGCTCTCAGGTTGTAAATCACAGCTGGCCTGTTACATTGTTTGCTGCCTCCATTCGCAATGCACTGTTTCAGTTTCAATAACTCAATACAAAAATGTTTAACTAAGGCTGGGAATGTTAATACAATCAAACTTGCAAGGACAATGATCACAAGTCAGTCATAACGTGGCTAACAAGCTAGTGTATCTATTTATGAAGCAAGCTAAAAACACAGAGCCTAATGTTAGCTAGCTAGCTAACTAGCTGCTAGGAGGATGTCATGTCATGTCACTGGAGGAGTGGGTGAGTGACTCATGTCGTTTTTCGGTGGCTATACACAGCTAGAGAAGCAGAGGGTATTTGGTTAGCTAGCAAAAACGTTAACGACTGTTATCCAGTTAGCATATCTCCTGCGTTCGCAAAAAAACTCTACTCTGATTTCAGAGCACCCTCATTTGAGTGTTCCAGAGCACAGAAAAACAGATGAATTGGCGAACGCACAACATCCGCTGAATATGCCGGTGTCAGTAAACGTAGGCAAAAAAAAATCCATAGTTAGTCACGAACGCTCTAGATAACAGCCTAACCAGCTCTGCTACACAGCGAGTAAAATGGTCAGAGTGAGGTATTATCTAATTTGTGTCTGGAAGTAGCTAGCTAGCAAGTTAGCCAACTTTAGCCAGTTAGCATGGGTGCTTGGTTGGGACATGCATACATTGGCAGGCAAGCTGCAGAAGGACGAGTAGGCTACAATTCCCCATTGTTGATCAATGCAATTTTGACGGCAAACTAGCTGAAAAGGTTTGAGAGGGTTTATTTAATGTTCCTTCATTAGAATTTAGATCATCTTGCTCTGGCTAGCATTAGTTGTTGATCTTGCTGTTGTTGATGTGCATAACTGATGGAGAGAGAGACTACCTTTTCATGCTTGTTTGATCAATAGGACTGTAAAGTTCCCAAATGTAAGCGGACTCTCGTGGTGTTTAAATTCTTGCAGAAATCCATTCAGGTGTGTTTTGTGGCTTTTGGCAAATGCGTTCTAATGATCTAAAGTCGCGCTGTAAACACACAGGCCAGTTCAAAGTGAATGATGGCAGGCCAAACTCTTGGCTGCTTTCCCACCACTATATTGCTACATAATTTTCACAAATGCCTTAGTATGTGTAATTCACATTCTAAGAATATATGAAAATGTCAAAATTACCATATCTAAGTGTTCGCTTGTCCGATTTTTTCTTCCTGGGGGTGTATAGGAACAGATTTGAAAAAGATTTCATGTTGCTAAAATACTGTCAGTTCCCCTTTAAGGTTAGGACTAGGCTTTATGGTTAGCAGTGTGGTTAAGGTTAAGAATAAGGTTAGGGTTAGGTTTAAAACACAGAAGGTGCTGTCATGACTATAGGTTAAACAGGTCATGTGATAGAGCCATCTCTGCCAAGCCCTCTCCCACCCAAAGTGGATTGAGTGGATTGAGGTGGTGAAAGGGGGGGAGATTTTCTCTCTCTCCCACAAGAGAAGTGGAGGGAAAATGGCAAAAGTTTATGACCCTTTGTTAGAATTTCACTTAAGACTAAAACTTTATGCCTATGAAACAAGACATTGAAACATGATTACTTTTATCAGAAATTGAGAAAATGAGGACTGTTAGCATATGAATATGAATGTCGATTCTGTGATGTCATTAAAAGATAAATGAAGTTGTGAGGATGAAAACATTGTAACTTTAAGAGTTTTCATCCTGTGCGTTTGGTAGAAAATCCAGATGAAAGAGAATGTATTTGTGATGATAAGCCTTGCTTGCCCAAGCTACGCTCAGGGAATTCATGGACCGCTCATAAAAGACAGAAACGCCCTGTCCTGCACAAAAGGTATAAACCATGTGAGCCTCCAATTTACTATCTTGACTAGAGGACATTCACGCTGCAGCCGAAGGTCTACGATAAGTCAAGACCAAAAAAGTCAACATGAGGTTCCAACAAAATAATATTTTGGAACAATCGAGAACTGTATCTAACAAGGGGAATTTGAGCAGCTGTTTATTCTCTAAGTCATCACTTGTCTACACCGCATTTATCCCCATCAAAGGGGGTATCTACCACAGCTGATTAGCCGCCATCAGAAGACCAATCTTCAGGAACGAGTTTGAGGGAACAGACAACAAAAAGAAAGGACATCTTGACATCTTGTGGACAATCAGAGACTTATACCAGAGAACCGGAGACCAGACCACCTGAAGTGGGCCAACAGAGATAATCAACCAAGACCTTTAACAAAGTAAATACATGCATTTACATTTCGACCCATAAAGCGGCAGTGCGGGCAAGGTATTAGGGATTAACTAAGTGTAGTCTCCAAATGTATTGAAGGGTGTTTATCTTCCTAGATCTCTCTCTCTCTCTCTCTCTCTCTCTCTGTTTAACAATTGTCATATTGTGTTGGTCCGCTAGGGACCCGTTATCATATTAGGTTTCATTGTATGAGAACCATATTTTATAACCCATTACTGTGTGTATCCTGTTTTATCATTTAGTTAGTAAATAAATCATTAAACCAGTTTGTGTATTACGGAAGGATTAGTTTGAGCTGAGGTTTGTGCAGATTTTCGAAGTCTACGACGTTTAGAAGAGATTGATTAGGCAACAGACATTAAACAAGGGACTGCTATTTATCGAAAGAAAAGACAACACGAGTTAAAATCGGAAAGTGGCAACTCAGTAAAAATAAACTTCTTTCCGTGGTGCCCCAGGATTCCTAATGAGCTAATTATTGCAGGATTAATTTAATCCAATAATTAGACGTAGTAGGTAATTATTCAATAAATAGCAGTCACCACTTTGATTAGGCAACGTAATGACACTGCTGAGGGGATAATAGCACATAATAATGGCACGGCGCAAATGGAATGGCATTAAAAACCTGGAAACCATGTTTTTGATGTTTTTGATACCATTCCACTGATTCCGCTCCAGTCATTACCACGAGCCCATTCTCCCCAATTAAGGTGACACAAACCTCCTGTAGTTTATCATCAGATTTGATTACTTTGTGTCTGTGCCAGCTATTGACCACTCTGCAGAGCTGCCTCATTCACACTCATCTCTCATTCACACTCATCCCCCCATACACACACAAACACACACATACACTCACCCCACTCACACACACCTGATGACAGCTGTCCAGTGGTATGACCATGACAGGCAGGCTCCTCTGACGGCTGTGTCTCCAGCTCTGCAGCAGGTTCTGCTGGGTCTCCAGCCTCTCCCTCTCCTTCTCCACACTCCTCTGGCTCTCTCTCAGCCTCTCCAGGCTCTGCTGGTACTCCCCCAGCTGCTCCTCCAGCTCTTCCCGCTCCAGCTTAAGCTTCTCAGCCTCCAGGTGGCACTGTCTCTCCCTCTCCTCCAGCCTGCTCTCCAGCTCCCCCTGTTGGCTGTGGCGCGCCTGGCACTCCCTCTCCCACCTCTGTCTCTCCTGGAAATAGGGAAAGGTTATGATGGTTGCTTTGGGTGCAATAAATCCTGGCAAAGTACAATAAGAGGTGAGTGTGCATAGTAGATATATTATTTACTTATTTACTGTAAGCTACACATAAAATATCACTTAAATTTACTTAAGAATCGATAAGGATGCCCTAAATTGATTAATCAATAAATTGATCAATCTTACTCATCCCTACCTGGTGCAGCCTGCCCTGCAGCCGTACCGCTGCCGCCACCTCCTCACGCCGCTTCTCCAGGTTACGCTGCTTCTCCTGCTCCTGCAGAGCGTTGCCACGGAGACATGGGGGGTGTGGTCTCGGAGAGCGGGGGGAGGGGCGGTCACTCTCGTGGAGGAGGAGCTTCTGAACCTCGTAGAAACTGTCTTGGATGGTTACCGCCGCCTGCAGAGGGGAAAAATATATGTGACGATAATGTGACTGACTGACTGATTAACTGACTGACTGACTGACTGACTGACTGACTGACTGACTGAATGGTTGGCTGGATGGCTGACTGGCTCATTGACTGACTGACTAGTTGACTAGCTGGCTGACTGATTGACTGGTTAGCCGGCTGGATGGCTGACTGACTGACTGACTCTTTGGTCGACTGAATGGCTGACTGACTAGCTGGCTGGCTGTCTGACTAGCTGATTACCTGGCTGGTTGGCTGGCTGACTGGTTAGCCGGCTGGATGGATGACTGACTGGTTGGCCGGCTGGATGGCTGACTGACTAGCTGGCTGGATGGCTGACTGACTGACTGATTCATTGACTGTCTGACTGATTGACTCATTGACTGGCTGACTAGCTGGTCAACTGGCTGGCAGCTGACTGACTGACTGACTGACTGACTGACTAACTGACTGACTGACTGACTGGGATCAACGATGCCATGCAAATGGGTCCACACTGGTCCAACCGTCGATGAACATGAGTGGCTCCAAGCCAAGGTGAATGGGGGCATTAGAAGCAGGTGATTTGAATACCAAAAATGGGTCAGTCGACATTGTGGCAGTCAACAGCAAACCAAATACTTTCTCGTACTTTAAGGCTGAGCTACATTACTGTTAGGCCAAGCAGTCCTAGAACACACATATAGACACCCTACAAACACATACCAACATACAAGCAATGTTACTATGCACAGTAGACTGCACTCACACACACACACACACACACACAGCAAACACACACACACAGCAAACACACACACGCTTCACATTACTAACACAAACACATACTGTGCACACACCAAACAGAATAGACTCCATCTACATCAACACATCAAATGCTCCCTGTGCAGAGCAGGAGAAAAGTCTCTCTCTCCTCTGGTCTCTCTCCCACTAAGAATAGTATAATTGGGTTCCTCTCTGCAGCAGCTTACTGCCTGACTGTCTAGCGCTTCAAGCTTCAGACAATCCAGCTGACTGTTGGATCTCTGTTTACAGAATCTGTGGTGCAGCCAGGCAAACACATACACACATATGCACACACACACACACACACACACACACACACTAAGCCTTCATCTTGAGCAACCTGAATGTGGCACTAAAACAGTATGTATTTGTTCCTGCTAAGAACACACTGGATCTGTGTGTCGAATGGAAATTAGTGGCTGAGATGAGATACACAGAGTTTGCATGTGTGTGTGTGTGTGTGTGTGTGTGTGTGTGTGTGTGTGTGTGTGTGTGTGTGATTCACCTCCCATAGGGATGAGCTCACCTGTAGACTGTAGAGTAACTGGGTCAAGCTTTGAACACTGTGAGCCACCTGTTATTGAGGAATACAAGCACAGTTAACACACATGATAAACAGTAGCTAATAGTCAGGTTTACATCTCGCTTAAGGAGGATCTTCTCATGACTTCATCCCTCCACAAATGACATTCCCTCTATAAGAACCCTCAATACGTTAACGGTATACAAATAGATGGAATGGTTCTGGTACTTCAGTGTTAGTGAGCGAGGATTGGAGAGTTGCTCTTCAGAGTTTTTCCAGAAGGTTTCACTTGCCTACAGATGTAGGATCTTAATTTGAGACAGCTCACTAGAGCAGGAAAGTAATTCTGCAGCAACAGGAAATGTCAATTATTATAATTAATGGACATTTTTGTAGGGGTTGATGAGTTTTTCGTAAGAGAAAATAAAGTATGACATTTTAAAGTGGAAAATACAAACTTCTGAATCCTTTTTAAACGTCAAATACACTAAAAATTACGATCCTACATTGGCAATATGTTTCACTCTCCTAGATTGTCAAACATGCGTAAGCCACTATTGGCTTCCTCCAGCACTACACTCCAGTCATTGTTCCATGTAATGGTGAGACTAAAGTATATTCTCCTCTCATCACAAGGCACATTTTCTAAGTAGAGTCCATTTATCTATGTGGTAGTGTACATTTAGCGCCACCTTGTGGTCGTGTAGTGTATGTGCACCCACTCTGTACACTACATTAGACCATCGCTTCCAGTCAATACTTATTTTTCTTATCACAGTCGTTTACCTCACAGCCAGGGCACACATCAAGATGCTAACGATAGCACAAATGTGTCTGAGGAAATTGGGATATAATTCTCTACATCTATTTTTAATGAGACAGTACCTTTGAGAGCTAAATTGACATTCTCCTGTATTATTAAGATATTAATAATTTATTACATTAAGGCTGAAATGTAATTCTAATAGATGGTGTTCAATTATTCAAACAACTGTTGGGATTGTTGAGCCACCATAAGAAGAGAAGGAGGAAGGTGAGAAGTCAAGGCCAATATGAAGACGGAACGTAGTGCACACTTCAGCAGCTCAAGACTACAACAAGTCTATGGCTACAACTGCAAAGCCCATTGGTATTTGAACCTTGTGGTGTGGTGGCTACCGTGTTGGACTGACAGTCACAGAGACCTGGATTAAGGCCCTGTCGGGTTAACCCTGAATTTGCTACAAAATCTATGGTATATAGCTTAGACAACCCTGCGTAGGAGACCTACCTTAAGGTTGATATTATTAGTGTCCCCAGTGTGGAGTTGAGTCAGGGACTGCAGTACGAGGACCTGGGAGGCTGACTCCCCATCCCTGGTATCAGGGTCTACAAGAGAGGCCTCCCCATCTGTGTCCAGGGGGATAGGAGGGCTGGCTGGGGACACAGGGTGGGACAGGAGGTCCTTGGGAGGGCTGCAGGGGCTGGAGGGGGAACAGGTCCGCGAGGACAGTGTGGTCCTCAGGATCTCAGCTGGAGAGAGAAAGAGAGAGTGGGGGATACCCACAGACAGACAGAGTAAGACATTGGACACTCCACAAAAGGAAATGGACAACATGTTCAAGAGGCTAACAATGGACAGTGAGGCTTATAGTGAGGTGTATCGTCTCACCCTCTCTGAGCGCGGCACTAAGCAGTACTGCAGCCTGGGGGACCTCCTCTGGGTGTGGCTGGAACAGTAGGCGTGGCTCAGGGTGTGGTTCCTGGGCCCCGCCCCTCAGGACAGACAGCTCAGCATAGATCTGTAGCTTCTCCTCCAGACTGGAGCATATCTGATAATCCTGACTGGACAGGGTCTCTATGTTAGATACACAAATGAATACACTATCATTAGTAAACTATAATGAATAAACTATCATTGATAAACAGACTAGAACAGATCTGATTGTCCTGACTGGACAATTCTCTGGTAGATACACACTAATGGATTACCCTGGAGATCCCTTCAATCTCCACGAGTTAGGTCAATCTGATTTTATTTTTTATTTTTTATCATGTGGAATGTTCTCCAAAACTCCTTAAAGTTGGTGGAGTTCGTGCCTCTAGGGCAATTCAGGTGGATGTAAGAGGGACTTTTTACTCAAGAATGTGTTTGGTCCATAGGATTGTGTTTAGTTTTTCGTGTTTTGTGTTTGCTTTCATGTATTATGTAATTGATGTGTATATAGATATGTATAGCGTAATAGCTGTTTATTGATGTCTGCAAAAGAGACAGTATTCTCAGCATGACTCCCTGCTTAAATGAAGGTCAAATAAAATGTATAAACTATCATTAATAAATCTGTAGCTTCTCCTCCAGACTGGATCAGATCTGATGGTCTTGACTGTACAGGTTCTCTGACAACAACAAAACAAAAATACATAACAGTAGTAATACACAATCAACACACAATATCTCAGGCTCTGAATAACACCACATACATTCAATAAATCATAATCAACACTCAGAAATCAAATACCCTGTAGTTTGTGTATCTTCTGGACTCTGGCCTCAGCTGCTCTTCTCTCCTCCTCTGATTTGTTATTGTCCTCCTCCTCTTCCTCTGGACAGCTGGACAGACAGAGTGATTATTTTTCTCCCCAGTTGGTAGTTACAGTCTTGTCCCATCACTGCAACTCCCGTACGGACTCGGGAGAGGCGAAGGTCGAGAGCCATGTGTCTTGCGAAACAAGCCCCTGTCAAGCCGCACTGCTTCTTGACACACTGCTTGCTTTATCCGGAAGCCAGCCGCACCAATGTGTCGGAGGAATCACCGTACAACTGGCGACCGATGTCAGCTTGCAGGCGCCCGGCCCACCACAAGGAGTCACTAGAGCGCGATGGGACAAGGACATCCCAGCCGGCCAAACCCTTCCCTAACTCGTTCGAAGCTGGGCCACTCTGCAGTCCCCAGACAGTGTTAAGCACACACATGCACACACACACACATACACAGAGAGAGAGAGAGAGAGAGAGAGAGACCCCACGCCCCTCCCTCCTCTGACTGACCTCTCTACAGCCTCTCTGATGAGTCTCATCCAGGTGTTGCGTTCGTCTTTCGAGGAGGTGTGGACCTCATACATCTCTGGCCCTGCGGCCGACGCACTGATCAGAAACATCCCTCTCTCTTCATTGGCTACCTCCCTGACGATCAGCTTCTGGAGAGAGATCACTGGAGGCTTCTGGTCCTGAAGAGCACAGATGGACATAATGGGAGGATGACAGCGTATTAGCAATGAAGTCAATGAAAATAGGGCCAACACTCACAGATGTAGGGGTTGACATGTCTTTTTGAGTCCCAATCCCCCATATAAGATAAGACATTCTTTATTTGTCCATCCAGGGTGTAAATGTGTCTTCAGGTTTTTTTTTTCAGCCAGTAGTTTTGAAAGTAGTGCTCACGAGCCAAAATTGAAAAATGTGTACTACAGTGCATTCGGAAAGTACTTTTTCCACATTTTGTTACGTTACAGCCTCATTATAAAATGGATTAATTATATTTTTTTCCTCATCAATCTACACACAATCCTCCAGACGTGATGCTTGGCATTCAGGCCAAAGAGTTCAATCTTGGTTTCATCAGAGCAGAGAATCTTGTTTCTCATGGTCTGAGAGTCCTTTTGGAAGGTTCTTCCATCTCCACAGAGGAAATCTGGAGCTCTGTCAGAGGGACCATCGGGTTCTTGATCACCTCCCTGACCAAGGCCCTTCTCCCCCGATTGCTCAGTTTGGCTGGGCGGCCAGCTCTAGGAAGAGTCTTGGTGGTTCCAAACGTCTTCCAGGCCACTGTGTTCTTGGGACCTTCAATGCTGCAAAAAAAACGTGGTACCCTTTTGTGCCTCGACACAATCCAGTATCTGACCTCTACAGACAATTCCTTCGACCTCTTGGCTTGGTTGTTGCTCTGACATGCACTGTCACTGGGACCTTATATAGACAGGTGTGTGCCTTTCCAAATCATGTCCAATCAATTGAATTTACCACAGGTGGACTACAATTAAGTTGTATAAACATCTCAAGGATGATCAATGGAAACAGGATGCTCCTGAGCTCAATTTCAAGTCTCATAGCAAAGGGTCTGAATACTTATGTATATATAATAAAACATTATAAAAACCTGTTTTCGCTTTGTAATTATTACATTTTTAAAAACCTGTTTTTGCTTTGTCATTATTGGGTATTTTGTGTAGATTGATGAGGGAACAAATACAATTTAAACAATTTTAGAACAAGGCTGTAACGTATCAAAATGTGGGGGTCTGAATACTTTCTGAATATACTGTACATCATCCATTTCATTTAGCAGAGACTCTTATCAAGAGCACCTAGTCGGCTCTGTGATTTGAACTAGTGACTTTTCAGTTACTGGCCCAACAAGCTTACCCGCCAGGCTACGTACCGCCATGTTACATCCTGCAATTCGTATGATATGTTACGAATTCCAATTCGTACAATATGTAATGAATTTGTAAGTGCTTAAGATCCCGGACTGCATCTTTAACAGCAAATGTCACAAGACCCTTTCATAGACATACCACAGCAGCGAATATGAACTTCTGGTCTTTCTCCTGTAGGAAGATCAGTGTGTCTGTCAGAAGGAGAGCCAGGACATCTGCAGAGATATGACACAAGACAGCTGTAAACAATGCAATCCATTATCAATAGTATCATTAGTGTGAAATGTATTGATTGATTGATTGATTGATTGATTGATTGATTGATCGGTTCATTGATTGATTGACCAGTGTGTGAGACCTTTGAGTCGTCCGGTGGCGGTCTTCCACAGTAACAGGCCCTGGTGTTTCAGGGTCCGGCCTGGCCCCTGAACATCCTGCTTCCTGAAGGTGTGCCCGTTCTTCAGCTTGGCAAAGTTACGATTCTCCATCCTGTTCAGGACATCCTGTAACCGCTGACCCTGCTCAAACTCACTGACCCTCAGGTCAACTGCCGCGATCACTTCCTTGATCAGAACCAGAGCTCTGGAGAGGTCCCTGTGCTCCTCACTGTCCTCTGAGAGAGGGAGAGGGGGGAGTGGAGAGAGAGAGAGAGAGAGAGAGAGAGAAATATTCAGGCACATTGAAGTTGTAAGCCAATACTATAAATCTGGTTACCGTCATATCAGTATGGAAGTTATATTTCAAATACAGCACATTGTTTTCCTTTTCAATTACATTTAATGTCATCTCTGACTGGTACTGTTACTGTAACTGCTGTATATTCTCACTGATAGCTGAGCTGTATGATAAAACCACCTGTCCAACATCAAACTAGCATGGTCGTGTTATCTGATCCTGACAGCAGAGGGCAGCAGAGCAAAGCAAGGCAGACACTGACCCTGAGTGTAATGTAGAATCCTCTCCAGCAGAACAGGGTACTTAGTGATCCTCTGGGTCACCAACAAGATGCATTCTGGGATCTCTCTCCTCCGGACCAAATAGTTATTACTTTGTTGCTATAGAAACACACAATCAACAATCAATCATTAGTCACAAGTGGAATATACAACATAATCACTTCTCAAGATAACCTACTCCTCAAGACAACTTCTCAAGATAACCTACATGGAGACTCAAGAAAACTTCTCAATCTTGAGACTTGAGTAGTCTTCTAAGCAGACAAGCCTAACTTACCTTGATGAAGGTCTGAAATCGTTTGTTGTGCTGCTGTAGCTCTTTGAAGAGGGTGACTGCCTCAGTGTGATGGCTGCAGAACTCTCCATACACCTGTTTCATCCTCTCTGCACTGTCTTCAGAAAACTGAACCAGAAATGAGAAATTATACAGTCAATCTAGATCCAACATACTCAATCAGCCAAATAGAACATACACACCACAGTCATATCCCTTGAGGTTGAATTAGTGAGTGGACATTGGCAATGTTTCAGACAGCAGAAAAACACAGCAATATCTGTATTTACCCATGTTTTGTGGAAGCACTGATTCATTGTAATTTAGACTCAGCTTGTATTTCATGAGGCCATATTGTCTGCACAGATTCCATATGACTGTAGGAAAAAAGTTACCACTAGTTTTATTTTAACAGTGCACCTGTTGCAACAGGATGTCTCCGATGCGTACTATGACGTAGTTCCTGTCCCCGTGTGGCTGGGCGGAGCTGTGGCGGCGTTCCCTCATGGCGTTGAAGAGGTTGTGGTGAAGGAGGAGGAGTTCGTCCAGACAGGGGAAGACACGGTCCACGGCGCCCGCATCCAGCTGAACCTCCTCCCTCATCCCTCGCCGGAACACCTCGGCCATGATCCTCAGTGTCTGGAGGTGGTGCATCTCTGTCTGCATCAACTCTGAGAGGACACAAACAAAGTCAGTGGAGGCTGCTGAGGGGAGAAAGGCTCATAATAATGTCTGTAACGGAGCAAATGAAATGGCATCAAACACGATGTGCGATGTGTTTGATACCGTTCCAGTCATTCCACTCCAGCCATTACCATGAGCCCGTCCTCCACAAGAAACATGCCACCATCGACTACATTGCACTCTGCCCCCCATAACCACTGATCTACAAATCATCTTGCATCCCAACTAACTACTCATTAGCAATACCTCGCCTTGCTCAAACTATCTCCTCAAACATGCTAGCACATACACACACACAAGTCAAATTACCCACCTTTCCAAGATGACAAAGGTCTCTGTAGACCAACCGATCCATTGGACATAATAACAAACCATAAACGTTCCTGTTCAACGGAACTTAACATTTAATTTATAACTCACTAACTGTATTACAAAACAGCTGTTTTCTCACCATAGATAACATCCTGTCTCTTGACCACCCGTTTGTCCTGCTTCTTACAGAACGGGTGCTCCACAGTCAGACTCCAAGACTCAGCCTCGTAGTCTAGAGCATCAGCATCCAGGTCACTATGGAGACTGGCGTCCACACAGTCTACAGGGGGAGAGGATGGACAAACTGTAAGAAAGACATAAATCATAGGTCTCTTTCTAACACTTGTTTATCATCATTCCTCTGCATTTCCAATGGGAAATGGTTTGACACAAAATGGACAGCATTGGCCGTCTGTATTGTCCCTTCTGGGTTCCCATCCCTGCAGTACCTTCTCCGAGGGAGGAGTCAGTGGACGTGGACGACTCGGTGGTCTGCAGAAGCTCCTCTGATTGACCTGGACACCACCTGCTGTCAGACTCCGTCTCTGGACTCTCACTAAGCCTGCTGGGACAGTGACAATATGTCAATAACATACAGTAAGTATCATCCCAAAAACTCTGAATCACATGCTTACTGTAATATACTGAGAGGAGTGAGAGATAGACAGAGAGAGAGCAAGAGAGATAGTTAGGGAGACTGAGAGACAGAGAGAGATATGGATAGAGAGAGAGATAGTTAGGGAGAGTGAGAGACAGAGAGCGATATGGAGAGAGAGAGCAACGGACACCCCGCCCAAACTAGCGAGACACCCTCCTAGACCTGCAAGGCCCCCCACGGACCTGCACCTAGAAGACCCCCACCGAGAGGACCTACATCCAGACCACAGTACCACTAGGCACATTCACTCCCCCACCTCCCACCCTATCCAGTTAACACCCCCCCCCAAACCACGGCCACAACTCATATAGGTCCCCCACAGATCAGCCCTCCCCCTCCCATGCCCCTCCCATGCCCCCAACCCCCACAACGAGGAACTCAACATGACAATCACACATACAGTACGCCCAGGCCACGAGCAGCGCAACACACACAACCCCTACCCACACATCCTGTGACCTAAGAGGCATGTGTCAGATAATCAGTGTGCTCTGCTCACACCTACTGTAAAAACAAAGAATTTGAAAACAAACCAAACATAGAAAAAACACCCATATCTGTTGGGCGAAATACTGCAGTGTCAATCACAGCAGCAAGATGTGTTGCCCGTTGCCATGACAAAAGAGCTACCAGTGGAGGTCAAACACCATTGTAAATAAAACCAATATTTCTCTGTTCATTTCATTATTCTTCCCCTACTATATTTGCTGTTACATTCTGATACTTTTGTGTTGGTGTTGTTTTGTATGTTCTCACTTTTAAAAAAAAAATTGCTTTGGCAACGTAAACGTTTCCCATGCCAATAAATCCACTTTTAATTGAATTGAATAGAGAGAGAGAGTGTAAGAGAGAGAGTTAGGGAGAGTAAGAGAATGACAGAGAGAGAGAGAGAGAGAGAGAGAGAGAGTTAGTTATGGAGAGAGAGAGTGAGAAAGAGAGAGAGAGAGAGAGAGTGAGAAAGAGAGAGAGAGAGAGAAAGAGAGAGAGAGTTAGCTATAGTGAGAGAGTGAGAGAGAGAGAGAGAGAGAGAGAGAGAGAGATGCCAATAAAGCCTTTTGAATTGATTTGAGAGCGAGAGCGAGAGATACTGACCTGTCTGTGGCAGAAGGTACGCTCCTGGAGAGGGGGTTGGGGAGGGAGGCTGTTTCCCTCCTGTCCCTCTGGCTCATCATAGGGAGAGAGGCTGAGGTGGAGATCAGACATGGAGAGGGACTGTCTCGCACTGTGAAGTCTGGACAAGGAGAGGAGAGGAGAGGAGAGGAGAGGAGAGGAGAGGAGAGGAGAGGAGAGGAGAGGAGAGGAGAGGAGAGGAGAGGAGAGGAGAGGAGAGGAGAGGAGAGGAGAGGAGAGGAGAGGAGAGGAGAGGAGAGGAAAGGAGGGGAGAGGGGAGAGGGGAGAGGGGAGTAAAGGAAAGGAGAAGAGAGAGGAATGTTATTGTTTCAGGATTCCTTCCTCTGAGTGCTTCTCAGGATGACAAATAAGAGCTGTGACATCAATGACCTTTGAACTGTGTGATGTAAAACTCACTCTGCGGGAGGGATGACGTTCGGTTCTTCACCATGGTAACTGCATACTTATCCTGAAGTTTCTGTAGTTTTAATTCAAACATTTACAAAAATGAGTCTGGTAGGACACCAGAGATTTAAACATTCCAACTAGATATCTTGGTTCAACAGAGAGAGATGAGTCGTAGATATGTCACTGGACTAGTATACCATTAACACACCACAATATTTAGATAGATAGGTACTAGATAGATAGATAGATAGGTACTTTATTGCTCCCCCGGGGGGGAAATTTCATTGTCAAGCAGCTACAACAAAACACAGGGCAGGTGCAAAATGCCACAACGAAAAGTACACAAAAGACAGATACACGGTACATGATACATAGAGCGGCAGTATGAAAAAGTATAGAAATACAAGATATCTGGAGTGCAAAAAAAGCTATAAAAAGACATTGCATAGTATGAGTGGTTGGCTGAATATGTACATTATACATTGGTGGATGTTGGATGGTTAACTATACTATACAGGTCGATGGCAGAGAAATACTTCAGTAGCTAAAAATGCGTATGATATGAGCGAGGGTAATAATAGTTTACTTAATAGACAGACTGGGTAAATTAACAGGTAAGTGAAAATTTTGCATGGTTAAATTAGTTAAATTAGCTGTACAGTTAGGTATACAGTTATATTTACAGATAAGTGAATACTTGCATGTTTACACAAACTGTACAGGTAAATGACAGGAAGAGATACTTTAATAGCTAAATGTGTGTATGATATCATTTGGGGTAATAATAGTAATTCCCTTAAAATACAGTCCTTAGTGCGCAGGGTTTAATTACAGACAACTGCACTTATTGCACATTCGATATACTAAAAGCAATGAGAAAAGGTGCAACTGGCAGGATACTAATATGCATTCCTGAGTGAATGCCTACGTCCAATAATTACTTACAATATTGCATGTGATATAATATAACAACTGTACATGAGTATGTATATACAGACCTGTATGAATAAATAGGTCCTGAGTGGATGAGTGCTGACGGACCAGAGTTACTCACGGATGGATGCATAATTGTTAAACTAGGTCCTAGCACCCCAACAGTTCCAGATCTATGTTGCCGACGGCACGGCACCCCGGTGAGGCATTATATAGTCTCATAGCCGCCGGCAGGAAGGACCTCCTGTAGCGCTCTCTGGCACACCGTGGTGGGATCAGTCTGTGACTGAAAGTGCTCCTCTGCGTCATAACCATAGTGTGCAGAGGGTGGGTGACGTTGTCCATGATGGCCAGCAGTTTGGCCAGGATCCGTCTCTCCGCCACCTCCTCTAGAGTGTCAAGGCTCATCCCCAGGACAGAGCTAGCCTTCCTGATCAGCTTATTTACCCGAGAAGCATCACCGGCTTTGATGTTTGCTCCCCAGCACACCACTGCAAAAAAGATGGCACTGGCCACCACAGACTGGTAGAAGGTATGCAGTAGTTTACTGCACACGTTGAAGGACCTGAGCCTCCTCAGAAAGTAGAGTCGGCTCTGGCCCTTTTTGTACAGGGCCCCGGTGTTACCAGCCCATTCCAGTCTGTTGTCCATATGGACACCCAGGAACTTGTATGACTCAACCATTTCCACATCCGTCCCCTTTATAGGGACTGCAGTCAGTTGTGCCTTGGTTCTCCTGAAGTCCACCACCATCTCCTTAGTTTTGCTGATGTTGAGCTGAAGGTGGTTCTGCTCACACCACAACACAAAGTCACTGATTGTGCTCCTGTACTCCTCCTCCTGCCCACCCCTGATGCACCCTACAATAGCAGAGTCATCCGAGAACTTCTGTAGGTGGCATGTCTCAGAGTTATATCTGAAGTCTGAGGTGTAGAGGGTGAACAGGAAGGGGGACAGGACCGTACCCTGGGGGGCCCCTGTGTTGCTAACAGCCCGTTCTGACACACAGCTCTGTAGTCGCACAAATTGTGGCCTACCGGTCAGGTAGTCCGTGACCCAGGAGACTAAGGGTGCTTCCACTTTCATCCTCCTCATCTTCTCACCCAGTAGCAGGGGCTGAATGGTATTGAAGGCACTGGAGAAGTCAAAAAACATGACCCTCACAGTGCAACCTGCGTTGTCCAGGTGAGAGTAGGCCCTCTGCAGAAGGTAGATGATTGCATCATCCACCCCGATTTTGCGCTGGTATGCAAACTGCAGGGGGTCCATTGATGAACACACCAGGGGTCTGAGGTGAGCGAGGACTAACCTTTCCAGGGTCTTCATGATGTGGGATGTTAGCGCTACAGGTCTGAAGTCATTCAGGACAGTGGGGTGTGCCTTCTTGGGCACTGGGACGAGGCAGGATGTTTTCCACAGCACAGGGACCCTTTCTAGGCTCAGGCTAAGGTTGAAAAGACGCTGGAGTATTCCACACAGTTGGTCAGCACAGACCCTCAGCACCCTTGGGCTGATGCCATCAGGGCCCGCCGCTTTCCACTGGTGTAGTCTCTCCAGCTCTCTCTTCACTTGGTTGGTGGTGAAAGCCAGCCCAGGTGGGGAGGTGGGGGGAAGGGGGGTGTTGAGGATCAGTCCAGGGGGGGCAGGGGCAGAGGTGGGGTCACTGATTGTCTCAGCAGAGGTGCTGTGAGCAAAGTGGGGGTGGGATAGCCGTGAGGGTGTGTGGTCTGGGGAGCTGGAGGGGAGGTGGACAGGGCCAGTATCGAACCTGTTAAAAAATTGGTTCAGCTCATTGGCTCTGTCCTGGGTCCCCTCCGTCTGCCCACTGTTTGACTTTTTGAAGCCAGTGATATTTCTCATACCCTTCCACACCTCTCTCACCTGGCTCTGCCTCAGCTTGACCTCCATCTTCTCCTTATACACTCTCTTCCCCTCAGCAATCCGCAACTTCAGCTCCCTCTGGACGCATTTCAATTTGTCCTTGTCCTTCTCCTTGAAGGCCCTCTTCTTCTCATTCAGCAGGGCCTTCAGGTCGCTGGTGACCCAGGGTTTATTGTTTGGGAAACAGCGTACCTTCCTGGTGGGTACAGTGTTGTCTACACAAAAATTAATATAGTCTGTTATGCAGTCAGTGAGTCCATCGATGTCCTCCCCATGAGCCTCACAGAGCACATCCCAGTCTGTTGTTTCAAAGCAGTCCTGTAGGGCCTCATTCGCCTCTGGGGACCATCTCCTAATAGTCCTGGTGGTTGCAGGCTGCTGTTGGACCATAGGCCTGTAGAGTGGGGTGAGGTGGACAAGGTTGTGATCCGATCTACCGAGGGGAGGGAGTGCAGTGGAGTTGTATGCATCCTTCACATTAGCATATAACAAGTCCAGAGTTTTATTATTCCTGGTTGGGCACTTCACGAACTGTTGAACGTGGGCAGCGTTGAAGAGAGAGATGCATGGTTAAAATCCCCCGAAATGACAAGGAAAGCACCGGGATGCGCTGTCTGTAACCTCGCGATAACAGAGTGGAATACGTCACACGCTGCGTTTGCGTCAGCAGAGGGCGGGATGTAAACAATAACAGCAATGGCCGCCGTGAATTCCCTCGGCAAATAGTAGGGTCTCAGGCTAACGGCTAGGAGTTCAATGTCCGGGCTACAAAACTGTTCCTTAAGAGTAATATGGTTCGGATGACACCATCTGTTGTTAACTAATAAAGCCAGCCCACCACCCTTACTCTTACCGGAAGAGACGCGATCCCTGTCCGCTGTGATGGTCTGGAAACCGTCGATAGTGACGTTCTGTATGGGGATGTTATCGTTCAGCCAAGTCTCAGTAAAACACATTAGGCTCGTTTCCCGATAAATCCTTTGTCCACGAACAAGTCCCGCCAACTCATCCATCTTGTTATGTAGACACCTAACATTGCCCATAATAATAGACGGTATAACCGGCTTGTACTTGAACCTCCTCCGCTTTGCCTTACATTTCAATCCCGCCCTGCATCCACGGCGTCGTCTTTTCAATTCGTCCGGAATATCAAACTTTTCCCTGGGGAGCAGCAGCGCTGCGTGGGCTAAATCCAGGAGCTGGGCTCGGTTGTAAACAATAACAGTTGACGACTCCTGTCGACGTTCAACTGCGATAAAATCCATAAAATCCATAATCCTGAACTGTTATAGTTCGACTGTAGCAAAATAAAAAATAAAACTAAGAAAAAAGACGAAAATAGACGAAAGAAACGAACTAAAACAACAATTAATGCACGAACAACGGGAGCTGCTTAACAGGCGACCACTCAGGGCGGCGCCAAACAAGTTTTTTTGTTGAGGGGCAGAGGTACACACACACAAACACATGCTGAAACTCACCTTTAGACAAGGAGGAGCAGAGTCTTTACAACCCTTATGGACCATCACCGTACAACCTGAGGTAGAAAAGGGGTAGGTCCATAAATAGAGATATCAACCAACCAGAATGGAAATAGAATAGCTACACGAATGAATGAATGAATGAATTCATTCATTCATTCATTCATTCATTGGAATTCTAAAATGTGGATCTTTGCAACAGCAAATTATTTGGTCTCTATGTTGAATGAAAAGAAAGCCTACGGATACATACAGTTGAAGTCGGAGGTTTTCTAATGAAGTCATTAAAACACATTTTTCAACCACTCCACAGATTTAATGTTAATAAACTATAGTTTTTGCAAGTCAGTTAGGACATCTACTTTGTGCATGACACAAGTAATTCTTCCAACAATTGTTTACAGACAGATTATTTCACTTATAATTCACTATATCACAATCCCAGTGGGTCAGAAGTTTACATACACTAAGTTGACTGTGCCTTCAAACAGCTTGGAAAATTCCAGAAAATGAAATCATGGCTTTAGAAGCTTCTGATAGGGTTATTGACATAATTTGAGTCAATTGGAGGTGGATGTATTTCAAGGCCTACCTTCAAACTCAGTGCCTCTTTTCTCGACATCATGGGAAAATCAAAATAAATCAGAAAAGAAGACCTCAGAAAAGAAAGTCTGGTTCATCATTGGGAACAATTTCCAAACGCCTGAAGGTACCACGTTCATCTGTACAAACAATAGTACGCAAGAATAAACACCATGGTACCACGCAGCCGTCATATCACTCAGGAAGGAGACGCATTCTGTCTCCTAGAGAATAACGTACTTTGGTGCGAAAAGTGCAAATCAATCCCAGAACAACAGCAAAGGACCTTGTGAAGATGATGGAGGAAACAGGTACAAAAGTATCTATATCCACAGTAAAAAGAGTCCTATATTTTTGGAGAAATGTCCTCTGGTCTGATGAAACAAAAATAGAACTGTTTGGCCATAATGACCATCGTTATGTTTGGAGGAAAAAGGGGGAGGCTTGCAAGCCGAAGAACACCATCCCAACCGTGAAGCACAGGAGTGCAGTATCATGTTGTTGGGGTTCTTTGCTGCAGGAGGGACTGGGGCACCACAAAATAAATGGCATCATGAGGAAGGAAAATTATGTGGATATATTGAAGCAACATCTCAAGACATCAGTCAGGAAGTTAAAGCTTGGTTGCAGATGGGTCTTGCAAATGGACAATGACCACAAGCATACTTCCAAAGTTGTGGCAAAATGGCTTAAGGAAAACAAAGTCAAGGTATTGGAGTGGCCATCACAAAGCCCTGACCTCAATCTAATATAATATTTGTGGGCAGAATTGAAAAAGTGTTTACGAACAAGGAGGCCTACAAACCTGACTCAGTTACACCAGTTCTGTCAATAGGAATGGGACAAAATTCACCCAACTTGGAAGGCTACCCGAAACGTTAAACAATTTAAAGGCAATGCTATCAAATCCTAAATTGAGTGTATGTAAACTTCTGACCCACCTGGAATGTGATGAAAGAAATAAAAGCTGAAATAAATAATTCTCTCTACTATTATTCTGACATTTCACATTCTTAAAATAAAGTGGTGATCCTAACTGACCTAAAACAGGGAATTTTTACAAGGATTAAATGTCAGGAATTGTGAAAAACTGAGTTTAAATGTGTTTGGCTAAGGTGTATGTAAACTTCCAACATAAACTCTATACACTTTATTTATATTGAGATTTTATTATCTTTATTTATTTTTAACTAGGCAAGTCAGATAAGAACAAATTTACAATGACAGCCTACACCGGCCAAACTCAGACGACGCTGGGCCAATTGTGCGCCGCCCTATGGGACACCCAATCACAGCCGTTTGTGATACATTTAGTGACGCCTCTAGCACTGAGATGCAGTGTCTTAGACCACCGCACCACTTGGGAGCCCAATAAACTAATAAGTAAAATGTGACGGCTGATTACTTACTGGAGCAGTGCAGAAGGTCCTTGCCAGTAGCAGGTTTGTCACAGACCAGACAGACAGTGGGACCAGCACAGGAACCTGTGGAGAAACGATGTCCGTTCTGCTGTCTGTCCTTGTCTTCCCGTTCCTTCTCTCTCTCCTTCTCTTTACCCTTCCCCTTGGAGAACCAGGGTAGAGGGGTGAACATCAGAGGCATGGATAGGCTAGTTAATGCACACCCATATACTGTAACTACATCCAAACCCTTTCAGACACAACCCGTCAAAGGAAAATTATAACTCTGTAACGCCATAGGAGTAGGTTACACTCAGTTAGCCTTAAGCACTATCAGTCGGGTTACTGGTACTACGGTCTAGCTAGCCTATAAGTAGCCACACATGTACACTGACTCCAGTTTCCAATGTGAGTGATCCAAGCCTTATTTCAGCCCATTTTAAAGTCCACTGTAACGGAAATGGGGGGTGGGGGGGTTTTCCACATGCTGATCCACCAACAAAGGGTTGATGATTGAAAGGAAAGAAGCTGCAGTGTTTTAATGGTGTTTTGGTTCAAGGTTATTTTCCAAAACACTTCCTGCTCTTTGTTATCATGCGAAGAACAGACCCTGAGGTGAATACTAAGGAGAAGGGTTGGGATGGTAACAATAATAATAATAATAATAAAGAATAATATTATAATAATACATGGCAAAGTGTCTTGATAATGGGCTTTTGTATCAGATAATTAAGTGATAATAGCAGCATGATAATTGACAGTCAATGGTGTCAGTTTTACAGCACTTTCTGGGTGTGTCATGCAGTTCTTATAGCTGTAGATTATATTAGGTCTAGACTGAGGTGTAGATTACATGTGACTCAGTCAGTGTATACATTCTGTCTGTGATTACATTATCGGACAGGCCTATATAGTGTCTCACCTTGTTCTTGTTGCGTGTGGTGGTCATCCTGCTCTTGAGGAAGCTGAAGGTACGAATCACTTTGTATTTCTCTGACTCCACCTTGGAGGGGATGTTGTACTTGTCCCACTCCTCCTCTTCAATTCTGTTCAGATGCAATTGGGTTAGCATCATAGACATACAGGGTTAGAACAGTCAAATCCTCATCAAATGTGACTTTCCATATGTTGTTTTTTATAAACTGTAGTTCTATTTGCTGATCTATCTTTTTTCTGCCGGATGATCTTTGCTGACCAACAGCAAATTAATGATTACTTATAGCCGTTACTAATAGTAGTACCGTAATTGTAAACAAAAAGGTGGAAAACTTATGAAAGCATACTAGTAACACTAATAATACTAGTAATACTAATAATACTAGTAGTACTATAACACTAATAATACTAGTAACACTAATAATACTAGTAATATGAATAATATTGATAATACTAATAATAGTGATACTACTACTACTAATAATAATGATACTAGTAATTCTGGTAATACTAATACTACTAATAATACAACAAATACTAATAATACAAATAATACTAGTAATACTAATAATATTGATAATACTACTACTAATAATACTAATTCATACTAGTAATACTAATAATACTAGTAAACATGGTATTTGGTTAGTAGGTCAATCGGTCAGTGACTGTCATACCAGGCTGGATCAAGAATACAGCTAGAACACATGCAACACAAAGCCATACATGTTTACTACAGAATCAAGACAAAAACAAACAAAAAGTCAGGTCCAATAGAATCCTCTGTGTGATTCCAGACAATGGGAGGATAGGCCACTTAACCCTGAGAGGTCAGAGTTCAGTGAAAGATCACTGTGAGTTAAGAATGGGTTACACAGTAGTAGTTAGAGACACGTGCAGCACACGTGCGCTAATCAAACATGGTTAATTCATTTACATCAACAACATACAAGTGTAATCTCTAAAGGTTATTGGTGATGCCATGCTAGGCAGAGTGCATTGTGGGTACAAATGTAGAGGGTAGATGTCAGGGTGCACACAGGGTACCTCCAGGGTTAAAAGGGTTGGCTTGGAAAGGTTGGACTGAGGCTGAAGCTAGGGGGCTAGAGGTCTGGCTTCTAGATCAGGGGAGTTACTGTAGGATTAGTGGCTAGAGGTCTGGCTTCCAGATCTGGGGAGTTACTGTAGGGTTAGTGGCTTGAGGTCTGGCTTCCAGATCTGGGGAGTTACTGTAGGGTTAGTGGCTAGAGGTCTGGCTTCCAGATCAGAGGAGTTACTGTAGGGTTAATGGCTATAGGGCTATCTGCCCAGTGGAAAGGAAGGGCCAGGGCTGCCAGCCCAGAAGGGGGCGATGCCCACATACTCTTTGAGGAACTCTGAGAGGGTGAGGTGTTGAAGGGACTCTGCCAGCTCAGCGCTGCCCTCGTCGTCTGCAGACTGGGCACGCTTACGGAACCTTAACTCCCTAGGGACACACACATTACACACACAGCTCTGATACATACAGTACATAAACACACACACACGCTAACACGCACAAGCACAGGCACACTCACATACACACAGCTCTGACATACACAAACACACACAGGTCTGGTACACACCGACAGGCACAGGAAACATACTCTAGGGGGAGCTATAGAGCTGTGACTGACTGTATGTGTTCAGAACATTTCAACAGATGAAAGGAGGAAGAGGACAATGGCAGTTGGCATGGTTCCTGGAAGCATCTCATCACAATGAAGGACATAGTGAACAGGAAGTAAAGAGGTCCCCTTTTCCTTGTCTCTCCCTCTTCTGTTGGAGCTACCCATTGAAAGGATACTATACAGTAAATCTTTCTACACTCACTGTGTCACAAAGTTACAGTGCATTAGCCTAACTAAATCTGAGGACAAACCCTGTATTTGAAAATCGGTCTGGACAAAATGTGCATTGACAAATAAGCACTTTTTGAGCACAATTTGCCTTACAGTTTAGTCTACAACAACCCTTTAGGTACTGATAAAGAGTGGCTTAAAGCTTTGTAATATACAGTATATGCGTCACCTCAGCACCTGTGACACAGGGTTAAAACATCCCTGCAAGCCTTGGCACAGTAACAGACAAGCCTGGAGTTAAACAAACACAACAAGGTATTGATATAAAGAGAACCAGGAACTCCACAACAGAGAGAGAGCCCTCGGTCGCCCAGCAACCAAACAAGTAGTCATTGTGAGGGCTGGAGAGCTTGGGAATTAGGGGAAACTGTACGGAACTGTAAGAATGTCAAACACACTTTAGACAGACACATTAGGTCAGTGGATACATACCTTTTTTCAAGAGGCTGCTCTGATAGACTGAATGTTCTCTGTTCTGTGAAAGACAAGACAGCTGAAACATAAACTCTCTTGAGTGAAAGTAAACAGTGCAAGCAACACTATATATGAAAACCAACAACACAATCAAGTCTGATCAGATATAGATTTGCAGACACCCCCCCCCCCCCCCCCCCACCCGCCCCTGGTGTCTTCGATGATGTCATCATGGAACGCTGCAATGCTGAGGTTGCACTGTGATTAGGCAGGGTAACCAAGCCAGCCGATGCACTTACCCAAGCCCACACACTCACATATACACTGACTTATGACATATGACATATACTGTATATGACACTTTCACACTCACCACATACGCTGCTGCTACTGTCTATTATCTATCCTGTTAGATCAATTACCTCGTACCCCTGTACATCGACTGCTGGTACTCCCTGTATGGACTATTCCTCTTCATGGTTTTGAGATATTTTCTCTCCCATTCACCGGCCGCCTTTCATTCTAGCCTGAGAGCTAACCTCATACTGGCTTTCTACTCCCTGTAAATAGCCATGTTATTTTCAACTCCCTGTAAATAGCCATGTTATTTTCTACTCCCTGTATATAGCCATGTTATTTTCTACTCCCTGTATATAGCCATGTTATTTTCTACTCCCTGTATATAGCCATGTTATTTTCTACTCCATGAATATATCCATGTTATTCCTCGTGTCTATTTCAATTTTTATTTATTTTATATCTTTAACTCTGCATTGTTGGAAAAGGACCAGTAGTCTACACCTGTTGTTTACAAAGCATGTGACAAATACAATTTGACTCCATTTTTTTCATACAAGCACACTTACATACACATGCACCTGCACGTTGGACACATACAGTAGCCACATGCCTGCCAGGCCTGGTGTTAGCACAGTGTGAGTGTTGGAGGCTAGAGGCTAGAGGCTCTACGGCGAGCTATACTTACTAGCAGGGTGGAGCCAAGACAAAGATTTAGACAGAGAGATGGCCTGAAGGAGAGATAGGCCATGGCTCACACTGTGGAACACACCATCTACAGGGCAGAGTGGACATAGCACTCACTAGGTCATCTATAGGGCAGAGTGGACATAGCACTCACTAGGTTATCTACAGGGCAGAGTGGACATAGCCCTCACTAGGTCATCTACAGGGCAGAGTGGACATAGCACTCACTAGGTCATCTACAGGGCAGAGTGGACATAGCCCTCACTAGGTCATCTATAGGGCAGAGTGGACATAGCCCTCACTAGGTCATCTACAGGGCAGAGTGGACATAGCCCTCACTAGGTCATCTACAGGGCAGAGTGGACAAAGCACTCACTAGGCCACTCAGAGGAACAGAGGGAGGACGTGGACGTAATCAGAGCCATACATACATATACAGTATATTTGGCTTTGGATGTGACTATACAGTAGATGTAAATACACTAGGGTATAGTCACATGTTAGTTAGAAACAGTAGCTGACCCTCTACTGAAGTGGCTTCAGTTAGTTAGTGACAACACAGAGAGCAGGTTAACCCAGCTACGTAGAGGACATTATATTTGACATTTTAGTCATTTAGCAGACACTCTTTTCAGAGCAACTTACAATGAGTGCATTCACCTTAAGATAGCTAGGTGTTACAACCACATATCACAGGCATTGTAAGTACATTTTTCCTCAATAAAGTAGCTCTCAGCAAAGTCAGTTCTAGAAAGGGGGGAAAAAGTGTGAATGATAGTTCACGAAAGGCCCTTCATTTAATATATTATTATATTTGTGCGAGGGGTGGTGCTGTTGGATTATTTGGAATACTCTTTGAAGAGGTAGGGTTTCAGATGTTTTCGGAAGATGGGCAGGGACTGTCTAGCACTGTCCTAGCTTCAGGGGGAAGCTGGTTCCACCATTGGGGTGCCAAGACAGAGAAGAGCTTGGACTGGGCTGAGTGGAAGCTGCCCTCCCGTACTCTCTTAGAAGTAAAGGTGCTATCTATAACCTAAAAGGGTTCTTCAGCTGTCCCCATAGGATAACCCTTTGAAGAACCCTTTTTGGTTCAAGGCAGAACCTTTTTGGTTCTAGGCAGAACCTTTTTGAGTTCCATGTAGAAACCTTTACACAGAGGGTTCTACATGGAACACAACATAGTTCTGCCTGGAAGCAAAAAGGGTTCTTCAAAGAGTTCTCCTATGGGGACAGCTGAAGAACAATTTTTTTCTAAGAGTGTAGGGGTGGGAGGGCCAAGAGACCAGAGGTGGTAGAACGGAGTGCTCGGATTGGGGCGTAGGGTTTGAGCATAGCCTGAAAGTAGGGAGGAGCCTACTGCTTACTGTACCAGTCACTCTCCCATGACAAACCAAACAAGTGAAGAGAGACAGACTAGCTCAGAAAAGGTCAATAGTCGGGCAAAAGATCAGAACTGGGCTGCCAGTGTAAACGCAGCCATAGAAGTAGAGTTTTCTCAGAGAAAACACTGTCAACTGTATTCCAATCCGCGTAATAAAGTTCTCAGTTACGTTTCTTCAATGAGAGGTTAACTGTATAAAAAGTCCCACTGAAACTAACCAGGTCTGAGGTCAGAGGTCGCGGGAGTGGCTAAGGTGTTGCGGGAGAAGCGGGGTGGCAGCAGGCTGATCTTGGGGGAGGAGTAGGAGTAGGAGCGGTGTCTGATCCCCTGGCCGCCCATATCCTGGAACAATACAACATTCAGGTCATACGTCTACTGTATAGCCATTATAGCCCTGATACATCTGTTGTACATTGGCAATAATACAATGTACCTGATACATTGGCCCTAATACATTGGCCCTAATACACATTGGCCCTAATACATTGGCCCTAATACACATTGGCCCTAATACATTGTCCCTAATACAATGTCCCTGATACATTGGCCCTAATACACTGTCCTAAATACATTGGCCCTAATACACATTGGCCCTAATACACTGTCCCTAATACATTGTCCCTGATACATTGTCCCTAATACACATTGGCCCTAATACATTGGCCAAGAT